>JAIOJX010000025.1:40872000-41152000 GCA_022376925.1 Tragulus kanchil
AACTGACATTTTTCATTATGCGTTTACTACATAATTTAATACGGCTTCCCAGGTGACTCAGTGGTAAAGAATATGCCTGCCAAGCAGAAGATACAAGAGACACAGATTCAATCCCTGGTTCAGGAAAATCCCCTTGAGAAGAACCTGGCAACCCACTCCAGTATTCTTGCCTAGAAAATCCCATGGACTGTGGAACCTGGCAGGATACAGTCCATGAGGTTGGAGAGAGTCACATACGACCAAGCAACTGAGCACATAATTTAATAGTGATAAGATTAAGACTTTAAAAATTCAGCAAAACCTGTACTTGGGAAAGAAAGTCATTTAAAAATATTTCCCCTAAGTTTAACTATTTGAGGGATCTGTATCCTTTAGGGCATCTAAAAGAACACAGTGAGAATTTGATTTTCTCTAGACTGGGATTAATGACTTGAAAATCACAAAGAAATAGGAGAGACAACATAATATAAAATTTAAAGTTCAGTTCTCACAGTTAGGGGTTATCATTCAAGATAAACAGATCGATGTTGCCAGAGGGTGATGGTGTGACATGGAAGCCAGGTTGGGGGCATTCACATTCATATGCATCTAATTTGAGTATGCAAACATAGACTTCCTGCTGAGAAGCCCTTTTGCAAATTCTGCCCAGAATTGCACATAGGAGCTCAGAATGTACTACTCCCACAGCCTCCAAAGGGTCTCAAGCTGAGCGGGTCCTGTCTGCCTGGGGATCCTACCACTTGTAAAAGCAGCAGCGGCCTCTTCTCTGGGGTATGTTGATGTGAAACTCCCAAGCAAAATAAAAGATGGGCATCTGGGCTTAATTTTACTTTGATAGAAAGTTTATCATGCTATGTTTGTCATGATTCCAAGGGGGAATTTTTAAAAGAATTCATGAGAAGGATACATTTCTCAAAATTCCCAACTGAGTTCTCACGAGTGTTTTATTACAAAGATGTCAGTCACAGAGAAACAGGATCTTGCTATTTACACTAATAGCAAAGGGGGTTGATAAATAAAATACTACAGAAACAAATAGAGAAAAAAGGTAAATTTGATTCCAGCTTATGTGTAATATTTCCACATAGTAGGAGCTATGCAAGCAAGATTTTGAAATCATTGGAAATGTATTAATGAAACTGCCATGGGGGAGATGGCTTCCTGTCCAGTGCCGTTAGTAGTGAGGGGAAGGAACACATGGCCAACTATATTGTTGCTATGATACAGGGGCATACAGATCAGAGAAGGGGCTCAAAAGGAGAGGGTAGACCATTTTACCTGGAAGAGACTGAAAATTCTCCCTAGGAAGGGTGATCTGTAAGACTTCTAAACAATGTTTAGACCAGGAGGAAGAATATCATGTAGGACAGCATGGGAATTTGAGAAATACCAGCATTTTGAGGTGTTCAAAGTGGAGCAGATAAGTATCAGCACTGGGGAGGCAGACAGGAACATGGGTGGCAGGTCAGGAGCTCTGTCTCCATGGGAGTTACATCAGAACTGTGGGGGTAGGCCTCCTGCATCAGGACCTTTTAATAACTCCATGCTACTGCTGCTTAGTCATTTCAGTTGTGTTCAACTCTGTGTGACCCCTTGCACTGTAGCCTGTGCAGCTCCTCTGTTCATGGAATTCGCCAGGCAAGAATACTGAAGTGGGTTGCCATGCCCTCCTCCAAGGGATCTTCCCAACCCAGGGATGGAACCTGGGTCTCCTGCATTGCAGGCAGATTCCTCACCACCAAGCCATCAGGGAAGCCGCATATATGTACATATATTTGAAACCCCATGGACTGTAGTTCGCCAGGCTTCTCTGTCCATGGAGTTTTCCAGGAAGAATTCTGGAGTGGGTTGCCACTTCCTTCTCTATTTAATAGCAACATAGACGATTATTATATATGTTGCCAAGATTGATAACTACAGCTCCAATGCATCCTCTTCAATTTTAGTATACATGTTATGTGAATATTACACATATAGATACAGGGCTTAATGCCACATATATAATACTACACCTTAAACATTTCTTTACTGTTACTGCTGCTAACAAATAAACTATTATTGTCATTGTAGTTTGGATAACCCTGTGTGGAAGGGATTTGAGAAAGGAGATGGAAGTCCAGGTAGGACACAATTCCAATAATTCTGGTAATAGCCTGAAGTCAAGCAGTATCCTAGGGGATAAATAGGAAGAATGGAAGTAAGACTAGGAAGCAGACCTAAGGGATAAGACTTGATCATAGGTGCAGGCATGAGGAGAATTCAAGGGTGGCTCTGAGGTCTCTGGTCTGGATAGCCTGTGGATGAATTAGCATGGATATTCCCACTTGAAATATTCAGGATTTACCAATTTTATCCAAACCAGCAGTAATACCACTTTTTCATGCGTTGCCTGCTATTCTCAATAACAATCTTTCTTCTGATGCTCCTTAGAAAATTACCTGTATTTCTTGGTGGTATGTATCATTGCTAATCATTTGCTGACATAATGCATACTTGAGTCTATACATTAAGTGTTCTTTCCGACTCTTTTTCAGTCATATCCAAGAGCTTACAGTTCTGTACAGTCAATGGTGATATTATGCCTATCATGTCTCCTGGAAGTTTCTACCTTGAGGTGAAGCTCCAAAGCCAATGCATTGTCTTGTTAGAATGAAGCTATTTATTAAAAATTCTGTGGACTCTACTTAGAAACAAGGTCAGGAAAACTTGATGGTCCATGACTGTGGGCCTGGAAAAGAATTCCCATTCCTATTTATTCTGTCAGAAATTGTCAAGCCATAGACAACAGGGACTGATACTTTTGGGGGGAGGCAGGGGGCCCCACTGAGCAGCTTGTGGGATCTTAGTTTCCTGACCACAGATTGAACATGGGTGCTCAGCAGAGAACGCACCAAGTTCTAACCACCAGATTGCCAGGGAATGTCCCAAAGCCAGTGCTCATAACCCTTTATGTGTATCATAGGCCCTGTTGGCAGTCTAGAGGCAAACTGATCAAGTCTAGGGATCCCTATCAGAATGATGTTTTTAATGCAAAAGGATAAAACACACAGATTTACAGGAGAAACCAGTTACATTGAAACATGGCTGTCAAAAGAGCTTCAAAAGACAAATGTGCAATATAACACTCTGAGTTTTTTATTAATGTAGTAAGTTGAAAAACACATTAAAATATAAACAAATTAAAAATAAATTTATTATTAAAGACTTATCAGTGGGAAGTCTGTTGTTGCTAGATTGAATAAGAACATTAAGCTCTGCAGACATCTTTGAAAAAGCTATAGGCATGTCATGTTGGGTAAACAACTTATGTCAATTTTTTTGTTGTTGTTGGGTTTTTTTTTTTGAATTTTTTTTAAACCTTTATTTTGCTTTTAACTTTTACAGAGTTTTAACTTTTACAAATATGTATGTTCCCAGATTAGTCTTATGTATATCCCCCCCTTTCCTCCCCTCCCAACCATCACACAGCACCCCTGAAGGATCCCCTTTTCTCACAGAGCAATGACTAGAGCTATTTTCTTCACTTATGATAGTACAGGCCTTCATGCTACTTCCTTTACGCCTCCCACCCATTGTTCCTTCCCCACAATGTCCATAGGTTCACTATCCATGTCTGTCTTTCCGTCGCTTCACTGCATGTGCCATCATCACCATCCTACTAGATTCCATATATATGTGTTAATATACTGTATTTGTCCTTCTCTTTCTGACTGACTTCACTTTTTAGGATACATTCTAGATCCAGCCACCTCATTAGGGCTGATTCTTCTGCATTTCTCTTTACAGCTGTGTAGTATTGCATTGTATATATGTACCAGAGCTTTTGGATCCATTCGTTCGTCGATGGGCATCTAGGTTCCTTCCATGTTCTATACAATTATAGAGAGCTGCAATGAACATTGGGGTACAGGTGCTTCTTTCAGATTTGATTTCGTCAGGGTATAAGCCTAAGAGTGGGACTGCTGGGTCATATGGTGCTTCTATTTTTAGTTTTAAGAAATCTCCAGACTGTCTTCCATAGAGGCTGTATCAATTTACACTCCCACCAGCAATGCAGGAAGTCTCCAGACTGTCTTTTCCATGAAAGGTCTAGGGATCCCTATCAGAATGATGTTTTTAATGCAAAAGGATAAAACACACAGATTTACAGGAGAAACCAGTTACATTGAAACATGGCTGTCAAAAGAGCTTCAAAAGACAAATGTGCAATATAACACTCTGAGTTTTTTATTAATGTAGTAAGTTGAAAAACACATTAAAATATAAACAAATTAAAAATAAATTTATTATTAAAGACTTATCAGTGGGAAGTCTGTTGTTGCTAGATTGAATAAGAACATTAAGCTCTGCAGACATCTTTGAAAAAGCTATAGGCATGTCATGTTGGGTAAACAACTTATGTCAATTTTTTTGTTGTTGTTGGGTTTTTTTTTTTGAATTTTTTTTAAACCTTTATTTTGCTTTTAACTTTTACAGAGTTTTAACTTTTACAAATATGTATGTTCCCAGATTAGTCTTATGTATATCCCCCCCTTCCCTCCCCTCCCAACCATCACACAGCACCCCTGAAGGATCCCCTTTTCTCACAGAGCAATGACTAGAGCTATTTTCTTCACTTATGATAGTACAGGCCTTCATGCTACTTCCTTTACGCCTCCCACCCATTGTTCCTTCCCCACAATGTCCATAGGTTCACTATCCATGTCTGTCTTTCCGTCGCTTCACTGCATGTGCCATCATCACCATCCTACTAGATTCCATATATATGTGTTAATATACTGTATTTGTCCTTCTCTTTCTGACTGACTTCACTTTTTAGGATACATTCTAGATCCAGCCACCTCATTAGGGCTGATTCTTCTGCATTTCTCTTTACAGCTGTGTAGTATTGCATTGTATATATGTACCAGAGCTTTTGGATCCATTCGTTCGTCGATGGGCATCTAGGTTCCTTCCATGTTCTATACAATTATAGAGAGCTGCAATGAACATTGGGGTACAGGTGCTTCTTTCAGATTTGATTTCGTCAGGGTATAAGCCTAAGAGTGGGACTGCTGGGTCATATGGTGCTTCTATTTTTAGTTTTTTAAGAAATCTCCAGACTGTCTTCCATAGAGGCTGTATCAATTTACACTCCCACCAGCAATGCAGGAGTGTTGCCTTTTCTCCGCAGCCTCTCCAGCATTTATTGTCTGTCAATTTGTGGATGATGGCCATTCTGACGGGTGTGAGGTGATATCTCATTGTAGTTTTGATTTGCATTTCTCTAATTATTAGTGAAGTTGAGCATCGTTTCATGTGCTTTTGGGCCATCTGTATGTCGTCATTGGAGAGGTGTCTGTTTAGGTCCTTTTCCCATTTTTTGATTGGGTTGTTTGTTTTTCCAGTGCTGAGTTGTCTGAGTTGCTTGTAGATTTTGGAGATCGATTCTTTGTCTGTTGTTTCATTTGCTATGATTTTCTCCCACTCTGTGGGCTGTCTGTTCAGCTTTTTTGTAATTTCTTTTGCTGTACAAAAGCTTTTAAGTTTCATTAGGTCCCACATGTTCATTTGTCTTTTTAGTTCTGCTATTCTGGTAGGTGGGTCAGAGAAGATCTTGCTTTGATTGATATCGTTGAGGGTTTTGCCTATATTCTCCTCTAAGAGTTTGATGGTTTCTGGCTTTACATTTAAGTCTTTAATCCATTTTGAGTTGATCTTTGTGCATGGTGTCAGGGAATGTTCCAACTTCATTTTCTTGCATGTAGCTGTCCGATTTTCCCAGCACCATTTGTTGAAGAGGCTGTCTTTGTCCCATTTTATATGTTCGCCTCCTTTGTCAAAAATAAGGTACCCATAGGTGCGTGGGTTTATCTCTGGGTTCTCGATCTTGTTCCATTGGTCGATATTTCTGTTTTTGTGCCAGTACCATACTGTCTTGAGGACTGTTGCTTTGTAGTAGAGTCTGAAGTTGGGAAGGCTGATCCTTCCAGCTCCATTCTTCTTCCTCAGGATTGCTTTGGCTATTCGAGGTCTTTTGTGTTTCCATATGAACTGTGCTATTCTTTGGTCTGGTTCTATGAAGAATGTTATTGGAAGTTTGATACGGATCGCATTGAATCTATAGATGGCATTTGGTAGTATGGTCATTTTCACAATATTGTTTCTTCCGACCCAGGAACATGGACTATTTCTCCATCTGTTTAACTCTTCTTTAATGTCTCTCATGAGTGTCTTGTAATTTTCTGTGTACAGTTCTTTTGTTTCTTTGGGTAGGTTTATTCCTAGGTATTTGATTCTTTTGGTTGCAGTGGTGAAGGGGATTGCCTCTTTGATTTCATTTTCTGATTTTTCATTGTTTGTGTATAGGAATGCCAGCGATTTCTGTATATTGATTTTGTATCCTGCGACTTTGCTGAATTCGCTGATTAACTCTAGTAGTTTTGTAATAGTGTCTTTGGGATGTTCTATGTATAATATCATGTCATCTGCAAATAGAGTTTGACTTCTTCCTGTCCAATCTGGATTCCTTTGATTTCTTTCTCTTCTCTTATTGCTGTTGCTAGAACTTCCAGGACTATGTTGAATAAGAGTGGTGAAAGTGGACACCCTTGTCTTGTTCCTGATCTTAGAGGGAATGCTTTGAGTTTTTCACCATTGAGGATAATGTTCGCTGTGGGCTTCTCATATATGGCTTTAATCCATTTTGAGTTGATCTTTGTGTATGGTGTCAGGGAATGTTCCAACTTCATTTTTTTGCATGTAGCTGTCCGATTTTCCCAGCACCATTTGTTGAAGAGGCTGTCTTTGTCCCATTTTATATGTTCGCCTCCTTTGTCAAAAATAAGGTACCCACAGGTGTGTGGGTTTATCTCTGGGTTCTCGATCTTGTTCCATTGGTCGATATTTCTGTTTTTGTGCCAGTACCATACTGTCTTGAGGACTGTTGCTTTGTAGTAGAGTCTGAAGTTGGGAAGGCTGATCCTTCCAGCTCCATTCTTCTTCCTCAGGATTGCTTTGGCTATTCGAGGTCTTTTGTGTTTCCATATGAACTGTGCTATTCTTTGGTCTGGTTCTATGAAGAATGTTATTGGAAGTTTGATACGGATCGCATTGAATCTATAGATGGCATTTGGTAGTATGGTCATTTTCACAATATTGTTTCTTCCGACCCAGGAACATGGACTATTTCTCCATCTGTTTAACTCTTCTTTAATGTCTCTCATGAGTGTCTTGTAATTTTCTGTGTACAGTTCTTTTGTTTCTTTGGGTAGGTTTATTCCTAGGTATTTGATTCTTTTGGTTGCAGTGGTGAAGGGGATTGCCTCTTTGATTTCATTTTCTGATTTTTCATTGTTTGTGTATAGGAATGCCAGCGATTTCTGTATATTGATTTTGTATCCTGCGACTTTGCTGAATTCGCTGATTAACTCTAGTAGTTTTGTAATAGTGTCTTTGGGATGTTCTATGTATAATATCATGTCATCTGCAAATAGAGTTTGACTTCTTCCTGTCCAATCTGGATTCCTTTGATTTCTTTCTCTTCTCTTATTGCTGTTGCTAGAACTTCCAGGACTATGTTGAATAAGAGTGGTGAAAGTGGACACCCTTGTCTTGTTCCTGATCTTAGAGGGAATGCTTTGAGTTTTTCACCATTGAGGATAATGTTCGCTGTGGGCTTCTCATATATGGCTTTCACTATGTTAAGATAAGTTCCTTCTATGCCCATTTTTTGAAGAGTTTTTATCATAAATGGATGCTGTACTTTGTCAAAGGCTTTTTCTGCATCTATTGAGATGATCATGTGATTTTTGTCTTTCAATTTGTTGATATGGTGTATCACAATGATTGATTTGCGGATGTTGAAGAAGCCTTGCGTGCCTGGGATGAACCCAACTTGATCGTGAAGAATGAGCTTTTTGATGTGTTGTTGAATTCTGTTTGCTAGGATTTTGTTGAGGATTTTGGCATCTAGATTCATCAGTGAAATTGGCCTATAATTTTCTTTTTTTTGTGACGTCTTTGCCTGGCTTTGGTATCAGGGTGATGGTGGCCTCGTAGAATGTGTTTGGAAGTGTTCCTTCCTGGGCAATTGTTTGGAAGAGTTTTAGAAGGACAGGCATTAGCTCTTCTTTAAATGTTTGGTAGAATTTGGCTGTGAAGCCATCTGGCCCTGGGCTTTTATTTTTGGGTAGATTTTTGATCACAGATTCGATTTCTGAGCTTGTGATTGGCTTGTTCATAGTTTCTATTTCTTCCTGGTTGAGTCTTGGGAGATTAATCTTCTCTAAGAAACTGTCCATTTCTTCCAGGTTGTCCAGTTTGTTGCCATAGAGTTGTTCATAATAGTCTCTTAGAATCCTTTGGATTTCTGCATTATCTGTTGTAATCTCTCCTTTGTCGTTTTTGATTTTGTTGATCTGGTTCTTCTCTCTCTTTTTCTTGATGAGTCTGGCCAGTGGTGTGTCGATTTTATTGACCTTTTTGAAGAACATTAAGCTCTGCAGACATCTTTGAAAAAGCTATAGGCATGTCATGTTGGATAAGCAACTTATGTCAATTGTTTTGTTATTATTTGTTACAGGCACTGAAATTGCCATGTAAATCCTTATAAATGGATTAAAGTTTTTATAGCTGCTTTACAAAACAAGAATAGTTTCTGGCAAGGAACACCTGAACTCTCTAAGGCCTTTTTGAATTAAACTCCAATTTGAGTTCTTTTTTTTTTCAGCCTGAGACTAATGCAGTACCCTTTGGTTAAACTTTTCAGTTTTATCTAAACATAATTCTCATATATGGCTTTCACTATGTTAAGATAAGTTCCTTCTATGCCCATTTTTTGAAGAGTTTTTATCATAAATGGATGCTGTACTTTGTCAAAGGCTTTTTCTGCATCTATTGAGATGATCATGTGATTTTTGTCTTTCAATTTGTTGATATGGTGTATCACAATGATTGATTTGCGGATGTTGAAGAAGCCTTGCGTGCCTGGGATGAACCCAACTTGATCGTGAAGAATGAGCTTTTTGATGTGTTGTTGAATTCTGTTTGCTAGGATTTTGTTGAGGATTTTGGCATCTAGATTCATCAGTGAAATTGGCCTATAATTTTCTTTTTTTTGTGACGTCTTTGCCTGGCTTTGGTATCAGGGTGATGGTGGCCTCGTAGAATGTGTTTGGAAGTGTTCCTTCCTGGGCAATTGTTTGGAAGAGTTTTAGAAGGACAGGCATTAGCTCTTCTTTAAATGTTTGGTAGAATTTGGCTGTGAAGCCATCTGGCCCTGGGCTTTTATTTTTGGGTAGATTTTTGATCACAGATTCGATTTCTGAGCTTGTGATTGGCTTGTTCATAGTTTCTATTTCTTCCTGGTTGAGTCTTGGGAGATTAATCTTCTCTAAGAAACTGTCCATTTCTTCCAGGTTGTCCAGTTTGTTGCCATAGAGTTGTTCATAATAGTCTCTTAGAATCCTTTGGATTTCTGCATTATCTGTTGTAATCTCTCCTTTGTCGTTTTTGATTTTGTTGATCTGGTTCTTCTCTTTTTCTTGATGAGTCTGGCCAGTGGTGTGTCGATTTTATTGCCCTTTTTTGAAGAACATTAAGCTCTGCAGACATCTTTGAAAAAGCTATAGGCATGTCATGTTGGATAAGCAACTTATGTCAATTGTTTTGTTATTATTTGTTACAGGCACTGAAATTGCCATGTAAATCCTTATAAATGGATTAAAGTTTTTATAGCTGCTTTACAAAACAAGAATAGTTTCTGGCAAGGAACACCTGAACTCTCTAAGGCCTTTTTGAATTAAACTCCAATTTGAGTTCTTTTTTTTCTTTTCAGCCTGAGACTAATGCAGTACCCTTTGGTTAGCTTATCATCTTAATACAGTTTTTATCAAAAAGAAAAAAAAGGGACTTCCCTGATGGTCCAGTGGGTAGGGAGTCCACCTTACAGTGCAGGGGCCATGGGTTTGATCTCTGGCCCCGAAGGATCCCACGTGCTGCAGAGCAGCTGGGCTGGTGTGTCCAGTTGCAAGCCAGTGGCTGGAGGACATGTGCCTGGAGCCAGTGCTCTGCAACAAGAGAAGCTGCTGCAGTGGGAGGCCCACACAGGTCAAAGAATAAAGATAGATGAAAATAAATAAATTTTTAAAAAGCAATAAAAGAGGTTAAAATTTTTAAAAAAAAAAAGAGAAAAGAGAAAACAATAAGAGTTCATGGTTCAACTTTTATGTCATCAATATAAAATAACTGGTAGAGCTTTCTGAACTGTTTCCAGATGTTTGCACATTTGTCTTTTCAAAGAAATTGACAGAGACTTTTGTATCTCGTCTTCCTGCACTGACACTTAGCAAGATTTCCAAGAGTATCCATTAAGGTGACAAAAGGACTTAGGCACTCTGTTCAAAAGGTCTTCTTGCCTTACCGAGAACTAAGAATTCTTACTGAACAAACAGTCATAGATGGACAGTCCTGTAAAGCCGCCAAAGTGTGTGGGATCAGGCTCTAGGACCACAAGACTTGCCTGGTGAAAAGTACAGGGTTGACCAATAGCTGGTCAGCAGCACTGCACAGTATCTCTAAACATGAAGCCTTTGGTCTCATGTGATCTTTCTAATTCAGAAGGAACAATGAATGTGAATGATACTTTGCAAATCTGCAGTGGCTATAATGTCATATGAAAATATCTGTACATTTTCTTGATAACAAAGTCACAGGTGAAATAACACTGCTGTGGTTTGTCATCTACAGTCATACTTTAAGGGCAGTTAGAGTTAGATAAAATAAAGGCATAATTTTTTTTTTACTCAAGTTCATAGATGCCCTCAAATTTTGATTTCAGTCCATAGAACTCCTGGTCTAAAGGTAAAATTGAGATTTTCAGTTTACTTCTGAAAATTCAAAGGAAAAATGTCAAATGTAATTCTTCAGGGTTAGTGTACTCGTAAAATCTCATTGTTCAAAGCACCTTTGGTGGGAGAGGTAGGGAGGTATATTAATAATTACACCAGAACAAAAGTCTCCAAACAAGATTGTCCAGACTTGCAAACTGAGATGCTTGACTGTGCCACCCAAGGTAGAAAGGCGATTAACCTGAAAAGTATATATTGCAAAAGTCAAAAGTCAATTCTCCTCTTTTGCAAAGGATCACAGAATCTCCAGTCCATTAATAGGTTAAACTTTTTGATTATATCATACCAGATATAATAAGTCATAGCCATCAATAATATAATTTACTTATATGTGTGAAAATGATCTAAAAGAAGTTTTTTGGCACAGTGCAAAATTTGACTTGATCTAACACCTACTTTCTATTAAAATGTATCCTAATTTGGGAAAAATATCTTTTGGGGAGGGAATATCTTAACATGAAACTTTAAATTATTATTAAAGTATTTCAGAGACTTTTGTATCTCGTCTTCCTGCACTGACACTTAGCAAGATTTCCAAGAGTATCCATTAAGGTGACAAAAGGACTTAGGCACTCTGTTCAAAAGGTCTTCTTGCCTTACCGAGAACTAAGAATTCTTACTGAACAAACAGTCATAGATGGACAGTCCTGTAAAGCCGCCAAAGTGTGTGGGATCAGGCTCTAGGACCACAAGACTTGCCTGGTGAAAAGTACAGGGTTGACCAATAGCTGGTCAGCAGCACTGCACAGTATCTCTAAACATGAAGCCTTTGGTCTCATGTGATCTTTCTAATTCAGAAGGAACAATGAATGTGAATGATACTTTGCAAATCTGCAGTGGCTATAATGTCATATGAAAATATCTGTACATTTTCTTGATAACAAAGTCACAGGTGAAATAACACTGCTGTGGTTTGTCATCTACAGTCATACTTTAAGGGCAGTTAGAGTTAGATAAAATAAAGGCATAATTTTTTTTTTACTCAAGTTCATAGATGCCCTCAAATTTTGATTTCAGTCCATAGAACTCCTGGTCTAAAGGTAAAATTGAGATTTTCAGTTTACTTCTGAAAATTCAAAGGAAAAATGTCAAATGTAATTCTTCAGGGTTAGTGTACTCGTAAAATCTCATTGTTCAAAGCACCTTTGGTGGGAGAGGTAGGGAGGTATATTAATAATTACACCAGAACAAAAGTCTCCAAACAAGATTGTCCAGACTTGCAAACTGAGATGCTTGACTGTGCCACCCAAGGTAGAAAGGCGATTAACCTGAAAAGTATATATTGCAAAAGTCAAAAGTCAATTCTCCTCTTTTGCAAAGGATCACAGAATCTCCAGTCCATTAATAGGTTAAACTTTTTGATTATATCATACCAGATATAATAAGTCATAGCCATCAATAATATAATTTACTTATATGTGTGAAAATGATCTAAAAGAAGTTTTTTGGCACAGTGCAAAATTTGACTTGATCTAACACCTACTTTCTATTAAAAATGTATCCTAATTTGGGAAAAATATCTTTTTTGGGGGGGAGGGAATATCTTAACATGAAACTTTAAATTATTATTAAAGTATTTAAAAGATGATCCTTTTACTCAATTACTGTGTCATTGCCTTTTGTAATCCATGAGATTATGGTACTTTATGAGTTCTTTATACAAGAAAAGGGGAAAGGCATCAGCGTGCCTGAACATTTGCCTGTAGCTTGGTACTCAAGGGTTTGAGTGAACAAAGTCATTGGAGATTCTGAACTTGCCATTTTCTCTGCAAGCTCACCAGACTGTAGAGTCCCTGTGCCCCAGAGCCATAGAGGTAAGGCAGAGGTAAACCTTGGCAGTCTCTACAAGTCTTCCCAAGAGTCAAAGAAAGATATCTTTTCAAAAAAAAACCTTAAAAGTGAAAATCACAGGGTTTTCTTCACAGAGGCATAAATTTGAATGAAGGAGAGAAACTAGGGAGACAAAGGAGAAAACATTCCGTTTTGGAGGTCTACACGTACCAGGTATTTAAGGTATCATCTCATTTAGTAGTAAACCTATAAAGGTAGCACTATTCCTATATTAAGGTTGAGGAACTTATTAACAGAAGAACTAATTAACTTTTTGGAGGTCACAAAGCTAGGAAGTGGCAGAGTTAAGTTTTGAACCTTAACTTGATCTTTCAGTCCAGAGCACCCTCTGTTCCACACTGACACCTCAACTCGGTTTGGGTGATCAAGGATACCACCATAAGTGTGACCCCCTTCTTGTCCCCGGAATATGATGTCCACCTTCTTCTGAATCCAAGATCTAAGGAAAGTAGAGAGGGAGGCAGAAAGGCCTGAGTCCCTGGAAGAAGAAATTCAGGTCCTTAGGGGATATGAGTCAGGAAGGTGTTTCTTAGAAGAATAAAGTTGATAGCAAGGTTAAGTCACTTTGCTATATAATGTTGTTGGGCTGTGAGAACTAGAAGATTTTTTCAAGTCTCAAGGAAAATTCTTTACAGCCCACTGCAATTGTCACTGTGACACAACACACTCAATGAGCTTTCAACCAAGTCAATTATAGTTTACATTCATCTTAATGCCAATACAGATTCACTGCAACATGTGTGGAAAACATGGCTTGAAATATTGTTCCATCAATCTTTTTTCCTGTCTCTAGTCCATCCCATAATTTTGGGCCTGAGCTATATAACTGAAGCTGTTTCCGATTAGCAAAATTAGCCTCCATTCCCCTTTGTCTTAACATGTAACACACTTGGAGATAAGACTGATTACCCTCTTTGAGTAAAGAGCTTTCAACAGAAATCACAGTTAATTGGAAAAGCTTCCCTTGAGATATAAACCACAAGGGGAAAAAAAATCCAGAAACAACAATGAAAAATTATCAGAAATTTAGTATTTTATCCTGAAAGGTAGCTTAAATTTAAGAGCAACTGTATTCATAAAGTTTGTACTCATCTACCATATTTTTCCATCAAAATACTCCCACAAATATAAATAAGATTATGAATTTTTAAAAAGTGAAGATGGGACTTCATTCTTTCATTCAATAATTCTCTCAGCATCAACAATTTTTCACACATCAGCAGTGTGCTAGGCATTGAAAATACAAAAGTGAGCAAGACAGACACAACACCTGCTCTCATGGAATTCGAAGACTAATAAGAAATACAACTCTTTTAAAAGTAAAGGATTGGGCTTCCCCTGGTGGTCCAGTGGGTAGGACACCGCCTTGCAGTGCAAGGGGCGCCAGTTTGATCCCTGGCCTGGGAAGATCCCACGTGCCGCGGAGCGGCTGGACTGATGTGTCCAATTACCCAGCCGGAGCTCTGGAGTGCATGCGCCCAGCGCTGGCGCTCTGCAACGACAGACGCCACCGCGATGGGAGGCCCACAGGAGCCGAAGAACAAAGACAGATGAAAATAAAGAAATGAAAGACCCATAGAAGTGGCCCGCCTGCTCCCCTCCCTCCCCAACCCGACCCCCTCCCAAAATAAATAAATAAATAAATAAATAAATAAATAAATCTTTAAAAAAAAAAAAAAAGTAAAGGATTAAAAAAAGAAGAGGAAAAAAATGAAAGAATCCTCAGTTCTCTGGCTAGATAGAACAGTATTCTTCAACTCTCTGGTAGAAGACTATGCAGACAGAGTCTGCAAAAAAAGCAAGAGCTCTTAAGTCAAAAGACTGAAGTTCTTGCTTGAATTCTGCCACGATCTTCATAAATGTATTCCTTATGACTCTTTTACAGAAATAATAGAAACCAGCTCATATCAGTTTGGCAAAAAATCGGAAGCTTATTATAAACATATGTAGCGTGAGTGATATTTCTGAACATGTAAATATTAACCAGTTTCTCTCAAAAATTTTATTTCCTCTCTATCCACTCCTGAGTTTCCAGGTTTTTGTGATGGATAATAAGATAAGGAGAGGAAACAACAAGGCGGAGAGGAAGGGAGTGAGAACAATGAGACATAAATCCACACATGCTGAAGTGTAATTTAGTTTTTGTTTGTTATGTGAGTAGTTTCAAAATAGGCCCAAGAAGCCAGGAATCATGTGAACACGGCTTTTTAAAAGATGTTCTTGGGCTTTTCTGGTGGTCCAGTGGGTAAGGACACCACCTTGCAGTGCAAGGGGCGCTGGTTCGATCCCTGACCTGGGAAGATCCCATGTGCCACGGAGTGGCTGGACTGATGTGTCCAACTACTGAGCCCCTGCTCTGGAGTGCATGTGTCCAGGGCCAGTGCTCTGCAATGAGAGAGGCTGCTGTGATGGTAGGCCCACACAGGTCAAAGAACAAAGATAAATTAATGAAAGACCAATAGAAGTGGCCAAAAAAAAAAAGAAAGAAAAATGTTCTTATGGGTTGTGATTTGTCTTAAAGAGACCCAAGATAAGGTTGGAATTCAAATTATTTTTTACATTTGCATTATTTTATGATTCTTGCAAACACTGGATCAAGCACTGGATCAAACACTACTTCTGGTGGAAGTAGGGTTCCATGAGTTCTTTACTTCACTTCCAAGCATTATATTCCAATAAAAATGACACACATTTTCTGTAGTCCATTCAACTTCTGCTCCAAGCTCTATCTCAGATGCAAGTTTATCTCAGAGACCCAGGGAAGATTAAGAGCCTGCATCAGGGCCTCCAAAACTTCTCCTGCCTCCCTTCACCCTTCTCCCCTTACTCCTGACCCTCCTCTTCCTGCTTCACTATTTATGATAGAACGAACACTTGCGTGCCAGAGCCTCAAGGAACAAACAACTTGATTTTGGTCACCCTTCCAAATTCTCTTAGGAGCTCCGATTGATGCAGTTTGAGTCAGATACCTGCTCCTGCTAGAAACACTATGGGAAGGGCGCTCACTTCTGCGCTCACTTCCATCTTCCAATCTCTACAAAAAGTTGTTGGTTTTGTTCCCCCTGTGTTTTCATTTGCTTGGCTATAAGATGAAAATAATTTTAATTATCCAGTTTAAGCACAAATTGCTGTGATTTTCTTTTTAATTTAAGCTTTTTACTTATTTATTTTTAAATACTTTTTTAATGTGGGCCATCTTTAAAGTCTTTATTGAATTTGTTACAATATTGCGTCTGTCATTTACTTTCTGGGTTTTTGGCCAGGAGGCATGTGAAATCTTAGCAACCTCAACCAGGGATTGAGCCCGCTTCCCCTGCACTGGGAAGTGAAGTCTTAACCTCTAGACCGCCAGGGAAGTCCCACAGCTTACTGTGATTTTTTAAATGAGCAAATATAGATAAAAGTGACCCAGTAATTGTAAAGTTCTCTTTAAAGTTCTCATTATTTATCTGAAGAGTATTTGAAAGCAAGGTATTACTTATAATCACAAGTAATACCATACCGATGCCAACTCTGCAGCTCCTCTCAGGCAATTCTTTGGCTTAGAATAAATGTGTCTGCTTCAGTGCTCAGATTACAGGATCCGCATTCAATATGTGTGTGTGTGTTCAGTTACTCAGTCATTTACTCTTTGAAGGTAGGTTGGAATTCAAATTATTTTTTACATTTGCATTATTTTATGATTCTTGCAAACACTGGATCAAGCACTGGATCAAACACTACTTCTGGTGGAAGTAGGGTTCCATGAGTTCTTTACTTCACTTCCAAGCATTATATTCCAATAAAAATGACACACATTTTCTGTAGTCCATTCAACTTCTGCTCCAAGCTCTATCTCAGATGCAAGTTTATCTCAGAGACCCAGGGAAGATTAAGAGCCTGCATCAGGGCCTCCAAAACTTCTCCTGCCTCCCTTCACCCTTCTCCCCTTACTCCTGACCCTCCTCTTCCTGCTTCACTATTTATGATAGAACGAACACTTGCGTGCCAGAGCCTCAAGGAACAAACAACTTGATTTTGGTCACCCTTCCAAATTCTCTTAGGAGCTCCGATTGATGCAGTTTGAGTCAGATACCTGCTCCTGCTAGAAACACTATGGGAAGGGCGCTCACTTCTGCGCTCACTTCCATCTTCCAATCTCTACAAAAAGTTGTTGGTTTTGTTCCCCCTGTGTTTTCATTTGCTTGGCTATAAGATGAAAATAATTTTAATTATCCAGTTTAAGCACAAATTGCTGTGATTTTCTTTTTAATTTAAGCTTTTTACTTATTTATTTTTAAATACTTTTTTAATGTGGGCCATCTTTAAAGTCTTTATTGAATTTGTTACAATATTGCGTCTGTCATTTACTTTCTGGGTTTTTGGCCAGGAGGCATGTGAAATCTTAGCAACCTCAACCAGGGATTGAGCCCGCTTCCCCTGCACTGGGAAGTGAAGTCTTAACCTCTAGACCGCCAGGGAAGTCCCACAGCTTACTGTGATTTTTTAAATGAGCAAATATAGATAAAAGTGACCCAGTAATTGTAAAGTTCTCTTTAAAGTTCTCATTATTTATCTGAAGAGTATTTGAAAGCAAGGTATTACTTATAATCACAAGTAATACCATACCGATGCCAACTCTGCAGCTCCTCTCAGGCAATTCTTTGGCTTAGAATAAATGTGTCTGCTTCAGTGCTCAGATTACAGGATCCGCATTCAACATGTGTGCATGTGTGTTCAGTTACTCAGTCATGTCTGACTCTTTGTGACCCCATGGACTGTAGCCCACCAGGCTCTTCTGTCCGTGGGATTTCCCAGGCAAGAATACTGGAGTGGATTGCCAGTTCCTTCTCCAGGGGATCTTTCTGACCCAGGGATCGAGCCAGCAGTATTAATTACTCTTCTAGGACCACAATGTCCTCAGAGTCAGTGTTGGAAACTAAGGAACCTCTTCCATAAAAACACTCATGCATTCCTAAATGCAGCATTTTGTACATGATTTCAGGGGCTCCAAAAACCCACTGGAGCCTTGTCTCCAGCCCAAGATGCAGGAAGCACCCTCAGAGGCTTAGTGACCTGCATCTCCCCTCTCCACTGACAAGAGAGGGAAAAGTCACCTTCAATAGACTTCACTGTCACAGCTGAATAGGAGCAGAAAATCAGAGGCAGAGAGAGGGAAAAAAAGAAAGCTATATCCTCTTAAAACGTCACAAATTCTACTTTTATCTCTCCAAAGACCATTTTCTTTTCAACTTATCAAACAGTAAGTGTTCCCCTTTGTGACATTATGGAATGGGAATGAATGTATTACTATTTCTGTCCTGTTTATTTTCTTTAGTAGACATTTTAAATTTAATTATTGAGGTTATCATGAATTAAATAAAATATTAGCAGGTTCTACTTTAAGAAAATAAAATTCTGAATTTTATATAAAAAAAATCTTATATAATATTTGTAATCAGATATATATGCAAATAAGAGATCAACATGTCCACTCAATTTGCATTTCAATATAATGAATTTCTAGTCACTTTTTGGCCTCAGTATATCTGGACAGTATTTTAATTAAACTCAAAACTTGATTATTCTACTAATTATTTGACCTACTAATAAAAAGTGGGAAAATCTGATGAACATAAACAGGCAACTTAGATAATGTGGGCCATAGCCACTTTTAGTAGATCTTTAGCTTGAGGGATGTGGGAAAATGTCACATCTACCAACATAGAGCTGAAGCTATTTCAATAGATAAGCCAACTGTCAACTCTGCAGCTCCTCTCAGGCAATTCTTTGGCTTAGAATAAATGTGTCTGCTTCAGTGCTCAGATTACAGGATCCGCATTCAATATGTGTGCATGTGTGTTCAGTTACTCAGTCATGTCTGACTCTTTGTGACCCCATGGACTGTAGCCCACCAGGCTCTTCTGTCCGTGGGATTTCCCAGGCAAGAATACTGGAGTGGATTGCCAGTTCCTTCTCCAGGGGATCTTTCTGACCCAGGGATCGAGCCAGCAGTATTAATTACTCTTCTAGGACCACAATGTCCTCAGAGTCAGTGTTGGAAACTAAGGAACCTCTTCCATAAAAACACTCATGCATTCCTAAATGCAGCATTTTGTACATGATTTCAGGGGCTCCAAAAACCCACTGGAGCCTTGTCTCCAGCCCAAGATGCAGGAAGCACCCTCAGAGGCTTAGTGACCTGCATCTCCCCTCTCCACTGACAAGAGAGGGAAAAGTCACCTTCAATAGACTTCACTGTCACAGCTGAATAGGAGCAGAAAATCAGAGGCAGAGAGAGGGAAAAAAAGAAAGCTATATCCTCTTAAAACGTCACAAATTCTACTTTTATCTCTCCAAAGACCATTTTCTTTTCAACTTATCAAACAGTAAGTGTTCCCCTTTGTGACATTATGGAATGGGAATGAATGTATTACTATTTCTGTCCTGTTTATTTTCTTTAGTAGACATTTTAAATTTAATTATTGAGGTTATCATGAATTAAATAAAATATTAGCAGGTTCTACTTTAAGAAAATAAAATTCTGAATTTTATATAAAAAAAATCTTATATAATATTTGTAATCAGATATATATGCAAATAAGAGATCAACATGTCCACTCAATTTGCATTTCAATATAATGAATTTCTAGTCACTTTTTGGCCTCAGTATGTCTGGACAGTATTTTAATTAAACTCAAAACTTGATTATTCTACTAATTATTTGACCTACTAATAAAAAGTGGGAAAATCTGATGAACATAAACAGGCAACTTAGATAATGTGGGCCATAGCCACTTTTAGTAGATCTTTAGCTTGAGGGATGTGGAAACTGTCACATCTACCAACATAGAGCTGAAGCTATTTCAATAGATAAGGACAAACTGTCAAGTCATATTTGCCGTTTGATCATCATATGCCAACTAATATATTAAATCATGTAGACATTTACCTAAGTCATGTGGAACTCTGGTCAGCATCTAGTCTTCCAATGAAGGTATAAATTGGGATGACTCTTGAAGTGAATTGATCTGGATAAGGCTATGGAGCTCCTTACGTGCCCTATTGCACTCCTTTGCTAAATACTACCCACGTGTGCTTTCATTAAACCAGAATTAAAAGCCTAGTTGTGGCATTCACCAGCTGTGTGACCTTGAGCAAGTGACTTGGCTTCTCTGTGCCTCAATTTTCATAGCCATTGAGTGGGGCTGACTTGTGGGGTTATTGTGAAGACAAGATAAGAAAATGTGTATACCCTACACAATGCAAGACACATAGCCACTATGAAATAAATGGCAACTTGTTAGTTCTGGAAAGTTTACGGAAATAGTGGGTGAATTTTCTAGTTGTCATTCCATGCTGTAGACATTAGCCTGCCCTCCCAAAACATGAACAGTTATACTCTAGTCTTATAAAAATTAAGAAATTAATATTCCAATTACAAAAACAGAAATGATGCTGAAAAAAAGTTATTTTTATTTGACATTCACCCTTTCCCAGCCTATCTTAGAAACAGGTCTTATGACCCAGAAGCTGATTTTATCATTCAAATGTATCTTCTTTGACTTTTTTCCTACATATTTATTATTTTTTACTAATTTATTACAGTTTTAAGTAATTCATCTTTCTGTACATTATCCAAATACACATAAGAATCCACACTGAAATTTACCATGGTATGTGCCACTTACCTGTGATTTTTTAAATTAATACTAAATATTTATTATAATACTTGAGAAACTAGACATAGTGGATATTTTCTGGCATTTTTATTTATTTATTTGGGGGCGGGGCGGGGTGAGGTGGGGAGGGAGGGGAAAGGGCGGGCCACTTCTATTGGTCTTTCATTTATCTATTTTCATCCATCTTTGTTCTTTGGCTCCTGCGGGCCTCCCATCGCGGCGACCTCTGTTGTCGCAGAGCACCGCTCTGGGCGCATGCACTCCAGAGCTCCGGCTTAGTAATTGGACGCATCAGTCCAGCCGCTCCATGGCACGTGGGATCCTCCCAGGCCAGGGATCGAATCGGCGCCCCTTACACTGCAAGGCCAGGTGTCCTTACCCACTGGACCACCAGGGAAGCCCCTGGCATTTTTTAAGTATTACTTTTGTTCACCTGGCATCTGAACCCCCATATGATTTTTTGTGGGAAGCACCTCTCACTTCCAGAAGTCTAAAAAGGCCAGATTACTCCTTTCCCAGTCTCCCTTGCAGCTAGGAGGCGAGCACATAGTACCCACCGTAGATTTTGAATAGGTACTTACGACACAGGAGGGAATCGCAGAGAGGGAGTAGCAGAGAATCTAGCTGGCCGAATCTGTTTAGCCTCCAGGAGTAGAACGGGCAGGGGGCATCCACGGTCATCCATGATGGCTGTGGTGTCCCTGACAGACTGCTCCTGTGATACGGCTGTATCTAATGGTCCTGTGTGCTGCCTCCCCCATTCTGCCCATCATCCAAGCCTGACTTTGGAGTCATTCACAAAATATTTAGTCACTACTGCCTTCTGGCATTTTCTTTCCTGCTAATCCACTCAGAGTCCATTTCTGTGGTTCAGACCCTGATGGATACACTAAATCTAAATCCAGAAACAAATGCTCAAAAGGCATTTCATGACAGGTATCTTGAATAACTGTAGAACTTTTTGCAAAAAGTACATCAGAGTATCTGGTTCCTACTCAGTGAATCATTTGACTTAAAAACAAGTAAACCGGGGGTGGAGCTAAGATGGCGGCGTAGAAGCACGTGCACTCATCTCTCTTGCAAAATCGCCTGAATTGCGACGAGTTCCTGGGAAACCATCGGCAAAAGGAGGTTGGATCTGATCACAGAGAGGACACCCCACATCGAAGAACAAAGGAGAAGCCGCATCAAGACGGTAGGAGGGGCGCAATCGCACTTTTAAAAGTCAAACCTCATACCCGCCGGAGAGGCTGGGCGGGCCAAAGGCGCAAAGCCTGTTGCAGATCAAAACCCGGGAGAGGAGCACTGACACCCACAAGGGACTGAGCCAGACCTGCTTTGGAGGGTCCAGGTGCCCCCTTGAGCTAGAAGTGCCCTTGAGCAGGCCTCGGAAGGGCGGCACTCAGTTCCCTTTGGAGGAGGTTACCATTAACCGATCACAGAGTCGCCGAAGAGGACTGGAAAGTCTCTGCGCACTGTGATCAGGGAGAGAGGAATAGCGATCCTGCATGAGACTGAGCCAGACTCACCTCTGAGTAACCTGACGTCTCCCGCGGTGGCGGGGGTCGACGGTGGCCTGCAGCAGGGTCAGGGGCACTGCGGAAGTGCCTCCCATAGAGCGTGTGGGAATAAATCCTCTATGAGACAGACGCCATTTTCCCTACTGTAGTTTGTCTGCTGGTCAAACTGCAGGGCTGCTGGTCAAGCTACAGGGAGGGAATTTAGCTCCACCCAGCAAGAAAAGGGATTTGGATTAAGAAACTCCCAGGGCCAGCCTGGGTGGGCCTTTTAATTCTGGAATAGGCCTAAACAAACAAGCAGTCAAAGAGGTCTTCAGATCCAACCACTGCCAGAGGCAAGAAAAAGACTGATAATTCCTGAATAGTCAGCAAGAGACAGAAGAACATAAACACTATTTTCACCTTTTGTCTGAAGCTGGAGTTACTGCTGGACTTTAAAACTTCATTTTTTGTATTGTATTACTTTGTTTCAATTTTTTTTTTTCTCTTTTTTCCAAACCCACTCAGTGCACCCACCGCTTTTTTTTTTTTTTTTCCCTTGGGGTGTGTGTGAGAGAGAGAGTGGGTGTGTTCATTTCCTTCACTGAATTCTATTGAAGCTACTAATCTTATCAGTAAGATGGAATATATTCAAATTTACAAAATTTTTTTTTTTCTTTTTCCTTTTAAACCACACATTTTATTTTGGTATAAACTTCTGGTTCCCCATTGGCCTTTTAAGGTTCTGTGGGGGTTTTGTTTGTTTTTATTATTTTTGCTTTGTTTTTCTATATTTTTCTATAAAATTTAGATCTTTTAATTTTTAATAATTTTTCATTTGTACTACTACTTCCTCTATAATTCTTTGCTTTCTCTGAAGCTCCTTTCCTATAGCACTAAATTCTAATACATCCAAATCTTTATCTCCCTATATTTAACTTTGCAATATTATTCTATATTTCTCTTCTATCCTCCCTTTCTCTTTTTCCCTTTTCCCACCATATTTCTTAGTCTGTTCTGTCCTCATTGCCTTATCCCCAACGGGGACCCTGCTCTAGCATTATTCTCCAATTGGTGCTCTACTTAGTTTGCTTATTAATTGGTGGATATCATTCTTGGATTTCTCTATTCGCCGTGCTAACGTATTGTACTGTATTTTTGATTGGAATGCTTGGGTTATGTTATAGCTGTATATGTTTATGTGTATAATTCAATACGCTAGATAGTACTTGCATAATTTTTAAATTGCCATTTGTCAAAGGTATACCTTCTGTTTCTCATTTGCATATATATGTTTTAATATCATTTAATGCCATAACAAACCAGCGGTGAAATCTTCATTCCCTGGTCAGGCAACAAGCCCCCGGGGTTTTAAGGAGGGTGCACTGACTCCAAAACTCTACAATACTAGAGAATGCCTAACACTAAAGAGCAGTATACAAGTGAGAACGCCAACAAAGGTAATCACTTGTATGCAAGTCCTGACATCACCCAATCACCAGCATCACCCAGAATAGAAGCCCCATCCAAACAACAAACACCAACAGACGTAACTCAAAGTCTGGGAAAAGGAAATCCCAAACAGAGTCAGTTTTAAAAAATTAATAATAACAATGAAACGGCAGAGAAATACCACGCAAGTGAAGGAACAATCCACAAACACACAAGATCAAATTAATGAAGAGAATTTGGACAAACTTTCTGAAAGTGATTTCAGAAGAATGATAGTAAAGATGATCAAAGACACTGAACACAGAATGTCAGAGAAATTGCAAGATACAACTAACACACTGAATAAAGAAATACAAGACCTTACCAAAAAAGTAACAGAGACAAACAACTCAATTGCTGAACTGAAAAACACTGTAGAAGGAATCAAGAGCAGAGTATCTGAGACAGAAGACCGGATGAGTGAGCTGGAAGATAAAATGGTGGAAGTAACTGCTGAAAAACAGACTCTAGCTCAAAGAATGAAAAGAGCAGAGGACAGCCTCAGAGACCTCTGGGATAATATCAAACGCACCAATATTGGAATTATAGGGGTTCCAGAAGAGGAAGAAAAAAAGAAAGGCTATGAGAAAATTTTTGAAGAGATTCTAGTTGAAAATTTCCCCACCATGGGAAAAGAAATAGTCAATCAAGTCCAAGAAGCACAAAGAGTACCATACAGAATCAATCCGAGAAGAAACAGACCAAGACACATATTAATGAAGTTAACACAAATTAAACACAAAGATAGAATTCTCAAAGCAGCAAGGGAAAAGCAACTAGTGACATACAAGGGAAAGCCCATCCGTTTAACAGCTGATCTTTCAACAGAAACTCTGCAGGCCAGAAGGGAATGGCAGGACACATTTAAACGGCTGAAAGAGAATAATCTGCAACCAAGAATCCTCTACCCTGCAAGGATCTCATTCAAAATTGATGGAGAAATTAACAGCTTTACAGACAAGCAAAAATTAAAAGAATTTAGTCACACAAAACCAGCCTTACAACAAGTGTTAAAGGGACATATATAGAAAACAAGTATAATAGGAGAAGATCCACAAAACAAACCCATCATAACATCTAAGAAGATGACAATAGGATCATTTGTATCAATAATTACTTTGAATGTCAATGGACTAAATGCCCCAACCAAAAGACACAGAGTGGCTGAATGGATCCAAAAACACGACCCATACATATGCTGCCTCCAGGAAACTCATTTCAGACCTAGAGCCACTCATAGACTGAAAGTGAGAGGCTGGAAAAAGATATTCCATGCAAATGGAAATCAAAAGAAAGCTGGAGTAGCAATCCTCATATCAGACAAAATAGATTCTAAAGTAAAGAAGATTCTAAGAGACAAGGCAGGTCACTACATCATGATTAAGGGATCCATCCAAGAAGACATAACAATCATAAATATCTATGCTCCCAACGCAGGAGCACCCCAATACATAAGACAAACACTTTCAGACATAAAAGAAGACATTGACAGCAACACAATCATAGTAGGAGACTTTAACACTCCTCTCACACCAATGGACAGATCATCCAAACAGAAAATTAATAAAGAAACACAAGCCTTAAATGCCACACTAGAAGAAATGGACCTCATTGATATCTTTAGGACTTTCCATCCAAAAGCAGAAGAATACACTTTCTTCTCAAGTGCTCACGGAACATTCTCCAGGATAGACCACATCTTGGGCCACAAATCAATCCTCAGTCAATTCAAGAAAACCGAAATTCTATCAACCATCTTCTCGGACCACAATGCAGTGAGACTAGAGATCAACTACAGGAAAAAAACCGCTAAAAACACAAACACATGGAGATTAAACAACACATACCTAAAAAACCAACTGATCATTGAGGAAATCAAAGGAGAAATTTAAAAATTCCTAGAAGAAAATGACAATGAACACACGACAGTGCAAAACCTATGGGATACTGCAAAAGCAGTTCTAAGAGGGAAGTGTATAGCAATTCAATCCCACCTCAAGAAACTAGGAAAATCTCAAACAGACGACCTTACCTTACGCTTAAAACAACTGGAGAAAGAAGAACAAAAACACCCCAAAGCCAGCAGAAGAAGGGAAATCATAAAGATCAGAACAGAAATAAATGAAAAAGAAACAAAAGAAACAATAGTAAAGATAAATAAAAAAAAAGCTGGTTCTTTGAAAAAGTCAATAAAATCGACACACCACTGGCCAGACTCATCAAGAAAAAGAGAGAGAAGAACCAGATCAACAAAATCAAAAATGAAAAAGGAGAGATTACAACAGATAATGCAGAAATCTAAAGGATTCTATGAGACTATTTTGAACAACTCTATGGCAACAAACTGGACAACCTAGAAGAAATGGACAGTTTCTTAGAGAAGATTAATCTCCCAAGACTCAACCAGGAAGAAATAGAAACTATGAACAAGCCAATCACAAGCTCAGAAATCGACCTTGTGATTAAAAATCTACCCAAAAATAAAAGCCCAGGGCCAGATGGCTTCACAGCCAAATTCTACCAAACATTTAAAGAAGAGCTAATGCCTGTCCTTCTAAAACTCTTCCAAACAATTGCCCAGGAAGGAACACTTCCAAACACATTCTACGAGGCCACCATCACCCTGATACCAAAGCCAGGCAAAGACATCACAAAAAAAAGAAAATTATAGGCCAATTTCACTGATGAATCTAGATGCCAAAATCCTCAACAAAATCCTAGCAAACAGAATTCAGCAACACATCAAAAAGCTCATTCATCACGATCAAGTTGGGTTATCCCAGGCATGCAAGGCTTCTTCAACATCCGCAAATCAATCATTGTGATACACCATATCAACAAATTGAAAGACAAAAATCACATGATCATCTCAATAGATGCAGAAAAAGCCTTTGACAAAGTACAGCATCCATTTATGATAAAAACTCTTCAAAAAATGGGCATAGAAGGAACTTATCTTAACATAGTGAAAGCCATATATGAGAAGCCCACAGCGAACATTATCCTCAATGGTGAAAAACTCAAAGCATTCCCCCTAAGATCAGGAACAAGACAAGGGTGTCCACTTTCACCACTCTTATTCAACATAGTCCTGGAAGTTCTAGCAACAGCAATAAGAGAAGAGAAAGAAATCAAAGGAATCCAGATTGGACAGGAAGAAGTCAAACTCTATTTGCAGATGACATGATATTATACATAGAACATCCCAAAGACACTATTACAAAACTACTAGAGTTAATCAGCGAATTCAGCAAAGTCGCAGGATACAAAATCAATATACAGAAATCGCTGGCATTCCTATACACAAACAATGAAAAATCAGAAAATGAAATCAAAGAGGCAATCCCCTTCACCACTGCAACCAAAAGAATCAAATACCTAGGAATAAACCTACCCAAAGAAACAAAAGAACTGTACACAGAAAATTACAAGACACTCATGAGAGACATTAAAGAAGAGTTAAACAGATGGAGAAATAGTCCATGTTCCTGGGTCGGAAGAAACAATATTGTGAAAATGACCATACTACCAAATGTCATCTATAGATTCAATGCGATCCGTATCAAACTTCCAATAACATTCTTCATAGAACCAGACCAAAGAATAGCACAGTTCATATGGAAACACAAAAGACCTCGAATAGCCAAAGCAATCCTGAGGAAGAAGAATGGAGCTGGAAGGATCAGCCTTCCCAACTTCAGACTCTACTACAAAGCAACAGTCCTCAAGACAGTATGGTACTGGCACAAAAACAGAAATATCGACCAATGGAACAAGATCGAGAACCCAGAGATAAACCCACGCACCTATGGGTACCTTATTTTTGACAAAGGAGGCGAACATATAAAATGGGACAAAGACAGCCTCTTCAACAAATGGTGCTGGGAAAATCGGACAGCTACATGCAAGAAAATGAAGTTGGAACATTCCCTGACACCATGCACAAAGATCAACTCAAAATGGATTAAAGACTTAAATGTAAAGCCAGAAACCATCAAACTCTTAGAGGAGAATATAGGCAAAACCCTCAACGATATCAATCAAAGCAAGATCTTCTCTGACCCACCTACCAGAATAGCAGAACTAAAAAGACAAATGAACATGTGGGACCTAATGAAACTTAAAAGCTTTTGTACAGCAAAAGAAATTACAAAAAAGCTGAACAGACAGCCCACAGAGTGGGAGAAAATCATAGCAAATGAAACAACAGACAAAGAATCGATCTCCAAAATCTACAAGCAACTCAGACAACTCAGCACTGGACAACAAACAACCCAATCAAAAAATGGGAAAAGGACCTAAACAGACACCTCTCCAATGACGACATACAGATGGCCCAAAAGCACATGAAACGATGCTCAACTTCACTAATAATTAGAGAAATGCAAATCAAAACTACAATGAGATATCACCTCACACCCGTCAGAATGGCCATCATCCACAAATTGACAGACAATAAATGCTGGAGAGGCTGCGGAGAAAAGGCAACACTCCTGCATTGCTGGTGGGAGTGTAAATTGATACAGCCTCTATGGAAGACAGTCTGGAGATTTCTTAAAAAACTAAAAATAGAAGCACCATATGACCCAGCAGTCCCACTCTTAGGCTTATACCCTGACGAAATCAAATCTGAAAGAAGCACCTGTACCCCAATGTTCATTGCAGCTCTCTATAATTGTATAGAACATGGAAGGAACCTAGATGCCCATCGACGAACGAATGGATCCAAAAGCTCTGGTACATATATACAATGCAATACTACACAGCTGTAAAGAGAAATGCAGAAGAATCAGTCCTCAACCGACAGTCCAAAATGGTACTGGCACAAAAACAGAAATATCGACCAATGGAACAAGATCGAGAACCCAGAGATAAACCCACGCACCTATGGGTACCTTATTTTTGACAAAGGAGGCGAACATATAAAATGGGACAAAGACAGCCTCTTCAACAAATGGTGCTGGGAAAATCGGACAGCTACATGCAAGAAAATGAAGTTGGAACATTCCCTGACACCATGCACAAAGATCAACTCAAAATGGATTAAAGACTTAAATGTAAAGCCAGAAACCATCAAACTCTTAGAGGAGAATATAGGCAAAACCCTCAACGATATCAATCAAAGCAAGATCTTCTCTGACCCACCTACCAGAATAGCAGAACTAAAAAGACAAATGAACATGTGGGACCTAATGAAACTTAAAAGCTTTTGTACAGCAAAAGAAATTACAAAAAAGCTGAACAGACAGCCCACAGAGTGGGAGAAAATCATAGCAAATGAAACAACAGACAAAGAATCGATCTCCAAAATCTACAAGCAACTCAGACAACTCAGCACAGTAAAAACAAACAACCCAATCAAAAAATGGGAAAAGGACCTAAACAGACACCTCTCCAATGACGACATACAGATGGCCCAAAAGCACATGAAACGATGCTCAACTTCACTAATAATTAGAGAAATGCAAATCAAAACTACAATGAGATATCACCTCACACCCGTCAGAATGGCCATCATCCACAAATTGACAGACAATAAATGCTGGAGAGGCTGCGGAGAAAAGGCAACACTCCTGCATTGCTGGTGGGAGTGTAAATTGATACAGCCTCTATGGAAGACAGTCTGGAGATTTCTTAAAAAACTAAAAATAGAAGCACCATATGACCCAGCAGTCCCACTCTTAGGCTTATACCCTGACGAAATCAAATCTGAAAGAAGCACCTGTACCCCAATGTTCATTGCAGCTCTCTATAATTGTATAGAACATGGAAGGAACCTAGATGCCCATCGACGAACGAATGGATCCAAAAGCTCTGGTACATATATACAATGCAATACTACACAGCTGTAAAGAGAAATGCAGAAGAATCAGCCCTAATGAGGTGGCTGGATCTAGAATGTATCCTAAAAAGTGAAGTCAGTCAGAAAGAGAAGGACAAATACAGTATATTAACACATATATATGGAATCTAGTAGGATGGTGATGATGGCACATGCAGTGAAGCGACAGAAAGACAGACATGGACAGTGAACCTATGGACATTGTGGGGAAGGAACAGTGGGTGGGAGGCGTAAAGGAAGTAGCATGAAGGCCTGTACTATCATAAGTGAAGAAAATAGCTCTAGTCATTGCTCTGTGAGAAAAGGGGATCCTTCAGGGGTGCTGTGTGATGGTTGGGAGGGGAGGGAAGGGGGGGATATACATATGACTAATCTGAGAACATACGTATCTGTAAACAACAAAACTCTGTAAAAGTTAAAAGCAAAATAATGGTTTAAAAAAAAAAAAAAGTAAACCAAACATCTGTTGACTTCATGCTTATTTTCAAATCCAGCACCCATTTCTCTTCTTTGATTCTGTATTAATTACAAATATATTTGGGGGCTTCCCTGATGGCTCAGATGGTAAAGAAGCTGCCTGTAATGTGGGAGACCGAGGTTTGATCCCTGGGGCAGGAAGACCCCCTGGAGAAGGAAATGGAAATATACTCCAATGTTCTTGTCCAGAGAATTCCATGGACAGAGGAGGCTGGTGGTGTACAGACCATGGGGTTGCAAAGAGCTAGACATGATTGAGAGACTAACACTTTCATTTTCTTTGGTTAACACAAGAGAGGAACAGATGAGTTAGACATGCAGGCATTTCTTCTCTCACATTAAAGATGTGCACAAGTAGGCAATCCATTGAGCCATCAGAGACCAGACTCCTGTCACTTTTTCCACTGCATTGGATTCCACCGTCATCCTCTCAATTACCTCATGCTCAGGGTAGCTGTTCTTGACTCGTAAGTCATCACATCCTACACTCCAGGCAGCAGGAAAAAGGCAAAATGGTGCTCCTCCCAGAGGAATTGCTTCTTTTTTTTTTAAATTTTTTTACATTTTGACCTCTTTTATTGGTCCTTCATTTATTTATTTTCATCCATCTTAATTCCTTGGCCTGTGTGGGCCTCCCATCGCAGCCACCTCCCCAGCTGCAAAGCATCTGCTCTGGGCACATGCGCTCCAGAGCTCTGGCTCGCAATTAGACACACTGGTCCAGCCGCTCCATGGCATGTGGGATCTTCCTGTGCCAGGGATGGAACTGGTGTCCCTTGCACCTCAAGGCGGACTCTCCACCCACTGGACCACCAGGGAAGCCCCGAATTGTTTCCTTTTTTATGGCAATTTTTAATTTATTTTTAATTGGAGGATAATTTCTTTACAGTGTTGAGTTGGTGTCTGCTGTCCAACAACGTGAATCAGCTGGATTGCTTCCCTTTAAGAAGCTTGCCTAGAAATACTGTCAAGAACTTAGTCTCAGAACCATACGTCTGTCCCCAGCTACAAGGGAGGCTGGAAAATGAAGTCTCTGTTCCAGGTAGCAAAGATGAGGTAAAGAGGCTCTACTGCTAAAATCAGAGGGAAAGATGGTTGTGAAGACAGAGTGTCTGCCACACACCCACAGCAAAACGTGTCCCCCAAATACAAGTAGTTTATCTTCATCCTCTTTCCACTATCTGCCCCTCAGGGTGCTCCTCCTCCACCACCCTGAAACTGTTCCTTATCAAAGTCACCGACTTCTGAATACCACAGTTCATGAAGTGTTCCCATTTTTTTTGTTTGTTTTTACTTCTGAACAGCATGTGCCACCATTTTTCACTCTCTACTCTTGACCTCCACCACCCACTAGCTTCTCCTGATGTCTCTGCTCCCCCAGTGACTGGTTCTTCTCAGTCTTCTTTGCTGGTTCCTTCTCTCCTGCCCTCTTCTTTGACCACACACTCCTTCCAGGGCAGTGTATATAATCCCTGGCATTAAATATTCTCTCTATTCTGATGGCTCCTAAAACTACACCCCTACCCTGAACTCTTCTCTAAGTTCCATAATTACGTTGATCTGTGCACACATTGACACGTTGCATCGCCTTCTATTTAAAATCTAAGCCAACTGAAAAACCCTTAAATAGCTTCCAATTTTACTACTAAGAATCAAATCAAATGGCCTGTAAGGCTCTTTTTAAAAATTTCCTATTTATTTATTTTTGGTGGTGCTGGGTCGTCGGTGCTGTGCCCAGGCTTTCTCTGGTTGCAGCGTGCGGTGGCTATTCTCTAGTTGTGGTGCACAAGCTTCTCGCTGTGGTGACTTCTCTTGTGCAGAGCACAGGCTCTAAGCACACGGGCTTCCATAGTTGCAACACATAGGTAGGCTGAGTAGCTGTGGTGCATAGGCCTAGTTGCTCCAAGGCATGTGGAATTTTCCTAGACCAGGGATTGAACCAGTGTCCCCTGCATTGCAAGGCAGATTCTCCACCACTGCACCACCAGGGAAGCCCCCTGGAAGGCTCTTTGTGTGGTGTGTGTTGTGGACTCTGCCTGCCTCTGTGTCCTTAGCTCATCTTTCCCTCTCTCTTTCTAGCGACACTCTAGCCACACTGGGCCCCTTCTCTTCCTTCAACACATCAGGCTTATTTTTGTTTCAGATCTCCTGCATTTGCTGTTCATTCTCTCCGTAGTATTGTTCCCTCCAAGATCATCTGGCCCTGTTAGCTATTTGGGTATTCCCATGCACCACTTCAGACATCCCTGGTGGTAGTGGCTTAGTTGCTACATCGTGTTCAACTCTGTGAACTGTAGCACAGAGGCTATAGCACATGGACTGTAGCACACCAGGCTCCTCTTTTCGTGGATTTCCCAGGAAAGAAGACTGGAGTGGGGAGCCATTTCCTTCCAGTCATATGATATTGTGCCCCACCTGACCCTTTTTCACCCACTAGCTTCTCCTGATGTCTCTGCTCCCCCAGTGACTGGTTCTTCTCAGTCTTCTTTGCTGGTTCCTTCTCTCCTGCCCTCTTCTTTGACCACACACTCCTTCCAGGGCAGTGTATATAATCCCTGGCATTAAATATTCTCTCTATTCTGATGGCTCCTAAAACTACACCCCTACCCTGAACTCTTCTCTAAGTTCCATAATTACGTTGATCTGTGCACACATTGACACGTTGCATCGCCTTCTATTTAAAATCTAAGCCAACTGAAAAACCCTTAAATAGCTTCCAATTTTACTACTAAGAATCAAATCAAATGGCCTGTAAGGCTCTTTTTAAAAATTTCCTATTTATTTATTTTTGGTGGTGCTGGGTCGTCGGTGCTGTGCCCAGGCTTTCTCTGGTTGCAGCGTGCGGTGGCTATTCTCTAGTTGTGGTGCACAAGCTTCTCGCTGTGGTGACTTCTCTTGTGCAGAGCACAGGCTCTAAGCACACGGGCTTCCATAGTTGCAACACATAGGTAGGCTGAGTAGCTGTGGTGCATAGGCCTAGTTGCTCCAAGGCATGTGGAATTTTCCTAGACCAGGGATTGAACCAGTGTCCCCTGCATTGCAAGGCAGATTCTCCACCACTGCACCACCAGGGAAGCCCCCTGGAAGGCTCTTTGTGTGGTGTGTGTTGTGGACTCTGCCTGCCTCTGTGTCCTTAGCTCATCTTTCCCTCTCTCTTTCTAGCGACACTCTAGCCACACTGGGCCCCTTCTCTTCCTTCAACACATCAGGCTTATTTTTGTTTCAGATCTCCTGCATTTGCTGTTCATTCTCTCCGTAGTATTGTTCCCTCCAAGATCATCTGGCCCTGTTAGCTATTTGGGTATTCCCATGCACCACTTCAGACATCCCTGGTGGTAGTGGCTTAGTTGCTACATCGTGTTCAACTCTGTGAACTGTAGCACAGAGGCTATAGCACATGGACTGTAGCACACCAGGCTCCTCTTTTCGTGGGATTTCCCAGGAAAGAAGACTGGAGTGGGGAGCCATTTCCTTCCAGTCATATGATATTGTGCTCCCCTCACCCACCTGACCCTCTCTGTGTGCTTTTTCAAAAATTGGGGCATAGTTGCCTTATAATATTGTTAGTTTCTCCTGAACTTAATGAAGTCAGTCATCTTATTTGTATACATATATCCCTTCCCTCTTGAATCTTCCTCCCCTCCCCAGCCTACCCCTTTAATCATCACAGAGCTTGGAGCTTAGCTCCTTGTGCTACATAGCAGGTTCCCACTAGCTAGCTGCTTTACACATGGTGGTGTATGCATATCAATCCCAATCTCCCAGTGCATCCCACATGACTTTCCCCTCCCCCATCCACATGTCTGTTCTCTGTATCTGTGCTTCTATTCCTGCCCTATATTATTTTTCTAGATTCTGCATATATTCTATGTGCTTTTTAAAGATAGTCATTACTTAGAGCTTCCAAGATGACTCAGTGGGTAAAGTATCTGCCTGCAAGGCAGGAGACCTGGGTTTGATTTCCTGGGTCGGGAAGATCCCCTGGAGGAAGCCACGGCAACCCACTGTAGTATTCTTGCCTTGGAAATTCCATGGACAGAGGAGCCTGGTGGGCTACAGTCCATGGGATCGCACAGAGTCAGACACAATTGAAGCAACTGAGCACACATATACCATATCTGAAAGTTTTAGGTATTCATGCACTTGCTTATTAATAATTTTTCTCCACATTAGAATGTAAGCTCCATTACAACATCAAGCTTGTCTTCCTTATTTTCACCGTATCTCAGCTGTGTCTAGGAAATGTGTTTGCTCACTGAACACAGGCATGTTTTACCATAAGAAAGAGTAGAGAAGGAAGAGAAACTCTGAGGTGGAGACTCCTGACATGCAGTCATATCATTAGGGGCTTTCACACAAGCTCCCCCAATGTGATGTGAGTACAGGGGAAACCAGAGTGGGTTCGGTGCCATCTGTGATCTGAACCAGTAAGATATTTCCAGGCATCAGGCAAGACTGAAAAGGGAGAAAGGAGGAATTTGGTCAAAAGGCAAGCAGGGAGCCAGGGTAGAGTGTGTTCTGAGGGAAGGTGATGGCAGGTGACTCAAAGCCAAGCCAAGAATAGCCTGAGTATATCAAAGTTCTCCAGTTACGTGAAGTCTGAGGTGTGGGGCAAGATGGGGCCCATTTCATGTAGGAACTAGAGAAGAATCAGAACCCAGAAGAAACAGTCCCAGGGAAGAGAGGACATTTATACGTTGGATAGAGGGTGCCTTTTAGCCAATGCAGGTCATGTGACAGTGGCTATGGTAAACGGGTCATGACCCACATTGCTACAAGTGTAGGAAGGGCCTTAATCCCAATCTCCCAGTGCATCCCACATGACTTTCCCCTCCCCCATCCACATGTCTGTTCTCTGTATCTGTGCTTCTATTCCTGCCCTATATTATTTTTCTAGATTCTGCATATATTCTATGTGCTTTTTAAAGATAGTCATTACTTAGAGCTTCCAAGATGACTCAGTGGGTAAAGTATCTGCCTGCAAGGCAGGAGACCTGGGTTTGATTTCCTGGGTCGGGAAGATCCCCTGGAGGAAGCCACGGCAACCCACTGTAGTATTCTTGCCTTGGAAATTCCATGGACAGAGGAGCCTGGTGGGCTACAGTCCATGGGATCGCACAGAGTCAGACACAATTGAAGCAACTGAGCACACATATACCATATCTGAAAGTTTTAGGTATTCATGCACTTGCTTATTAATAATTTTTCTCCACATTAGAATGTAAGCTCCATTACAACATCAAGCTTGTCTTCCTTATTTTCACCGTATCTCAGCTGTGTCTAGGAAATGTGTTTGCTCACTGAACACAGGCATGTTTTACCATAAGAAAGAGTAGAGAAGGAAGAGAAACTCTGAGGTGGAGACTCCTGACATGCAGTCATATCATTAGGGGCTTTCACACAAGCTCCCCCAATGTGATGTGAGTACAGGGGAAACCAGAGTGGGTTCGGTGCCATCTGTGATCTGAACCAGTAAGATATTTCCAGGCATCAGGCAAGACTGAAAAGGGAGAAAGGAGGAATTTGGTCAAAAGGCAAGCAGGGAGCCAGGGTAGAGTGTGTTCTGAGGGAAGGTGATGGCAGGTGACTCAAAGCCAAGCCAAGAATAGCCTGAGTATATCAAAGTTCTCCAGTTACGTGAAGTCTGAGGTGTGGGGCAAGATGGGGCCCATTTCATGTAGGAACTAGAGAAGAATCAGAACCCAGAAGAAACAGTCCCAGGGAAGAGAGGACATTTATACGTTGGATAGAGGGTGCCTTTTAGCCAATGCAGGTCATGTGACAGTGGCTATGGTAAAACGGGTCATGACCCACATTGCTACAAGTGTAGGAAGGGCCTTCTCCACACATGCCCCCTAAATATTAATCCTCTGTCTTTTGCCTCAAATAAAAATATATTAGCACTAGTTCAGCACTGTAACCATTATTTCTTAGGGTAAGTCACAATGATCAACGTAGTCCTGCAACATGACTGGATTATAAATTTCCCTCTACACGTGGGAGCACTGGAAACATTTCTGTATATGGAAATACAAGCTAAAAAATATATGGATCTTTCTAGGTCATCACAAGACCAAAAGTCATAAAAATATTTTTACCCGGACTCCTACTTCTCCAGGAGTTTTCAGATAAATATTTCTATAGAGGAAAAAATTAAAATGTGCAAATATATTTAATATAGATTATAATTTAAAACCACAAATCAGCTGAATCCCTAACAATACAAGGTATGTTTAAATATATTTCCAGCATATCAATAAGTGGGCTGTTAATAATAGAAAAATAAAATAAAACTAAGTGGAAAAAGTAGAAGTTGTATCTATAGCAAAATTATATGTATGTATTGTATGTATACATGTGTGGATGGATATACAGTGATGGCCTGGAACTGACTTGTAGGTTTATGAGAGCCAATTGCTACATTCTCAGGTATTTTGCAAGTCAGCTGTCAAATACAGTATTTATGAAAAAATTAAATTAAACAGACACCTATATAGTGGAAATACTATCTGCTAGTCATTACTACTCCTGTCTTATTCTGTGCCTCATGGATGGTTTGAAACTGGCCATAGTGGGAGCATTTACACCATGGAAATTGGCAAATGCTACACATCAAGGTTGATTATTTTTGTTTTGTTGATTGTATAGAGTTAAGAAAGGAATAGGGAGTATGTCAATAACACTATTAAAAATGGCCCAAAGAGACACATGCTCCCCAGTGTTCATTGCAGCACTGTTTACAGTAGCCAAGACATGGAAACAACCTAAATGTCCATTGACAGAGGAATGGATAAAGAAGATGTGGTGTGTATATATATATATATATATATATATATATATATATATATATTCACAATATTCCATTGTGTATATATATATATAGAGTGTCATACTGAGTCAAGTAAGTCAGACAGAGAAGGAGAAATATCATATGACATCCCTTTTATGTGGATCCTAAAAAGAAGTGATACAAATTGAAATTATTTATAAAACAGAAAGAGACTCACAAACTTAGCAAATGAACTCATGGTTGCAGTGGGGAGGGGATAGTTGGGGACTTTGGGAAGGTCAGGTACACACCGCCATGTTTGAAATGGATAACCAACAAAAATCTATAGCACATGGAACTCTGCTTAATGTTATGTACTAGCTTGGACGGAGGGAGGTTTGGGGGAGAATGGATGCATGTATGTGTATAGCCAAGCCCCTTCACCTGAAACTATCACAAAACTGTTGATTGGCTATACTCCAATAAAAATGCTTTTGGTGTAGAAACATAAATAAACAAAATTGAAATGTGTCCTGATGTCCTTACAATGTGAGTGACAGTATTTTTCCAGTGTTTGTGAAGCAGTATTTTTCCAGTATTTGAAAACTTAACAAAAAATATGCTCCTCTTGTTGCCAAATAAGTGAAGATTTTACATTTTCTCTCTTTTGTCTTAGCATTAATATAAATGAAAATATTAACCAATATTCATATTAGACCCATACTTAAGTACCAGATGTTAAACATTTAATAGCACAATGCTTTGTGGGCCTGTAAAACTAAAGTTCATAATTGGAAAGAGAGCAACTAATAAACTAAAATTTAAGGTGAAATGCTAAGTTTAAATATTTTCACTTGTGATGATTTAAATACAAAATAGTAATTATTTTAAAAATGAAGTGATATAGCAAGCAAACCTTTTCAGAAACTTTAACATTTTTCAAAAAAAGTAGCATTGTGGGGGCTTCCCTGGTGACTCAGATGGTAAAGAATCCACCTGCCAATACAGGAGACATGGGTTCGTTCGATCCCTGGGTAGGGAAGATCCCATGGAGAAGGAAATAGCAATCCACATCAGTATCCTTGCCCCAATAACAGGGGATCCTGATGGGCTATAGTCCACAGGGCCACAAAAGAATCAGTCATAAATGACATAAGTCACAAATCACTTATCAAGTAAACAGTAACAACATTAAGGCACAACAACAATGAAGTATTAATCTTTTGACTTTCTTTTCTTTCATTCCACAATATGGAGCCCCTACCATGGACAAAACACTGTTTTGACATCCTTGATCTTATGAAGCTTATACCATTTTGTGTGGGGTCAGAAATAAAACAAATATTTATGCAAATAAATATTTATATTTCAATTTTGTTAAACATGTAAAATGAGAAAACTAGGAAAACTAGACTAGGATGACAGGTAGGCATCTCTTTTTTTCTGTTTATTTATTTATTTTAAACATTTATTTATTTTGAGGGGGGGTGTGGAGGGGGGGTCACTTCTATTGATCTTTCATTTGTCTATTTTCATCCATCTTTGTTCTTTTGGCCTGTGTGGGCCTCCCATCGCGGTGGCCTCTGTTGTCGCAGAGCACTGACTCTGGGGACATGCGCTCCAGAGCTCCAGCTCCGTAACTGGACACATCGGTCCAGCTGCTCCGTGGCACGTGGGATCCTCCCAGGCCAGGGATCGAATCGGCGCCCCTTGCACTGCAAGGCGGTGTCCTTACCCACTGGACCACCGGGGAAGCCCTTTTCTGTTTTTTTTTTTAATTGGCATATAATTGCTTAACAATGTTGTGCTGGTTTCTGCTGTACAACACAGTGGATCAGTTATGTGTATACATATATGCCCTCCCTCTTGAGCCTCTCTCCCACCCACCCCTCACCCCTCTAGATCATCACAGAGCACCAAGCTGAGCTGCCTTTGCTACATAGTAACTTCACACTAGCTATTTTATACCTCGTAGTCTATATGAGTCAGTCCTACCCTCCCAATTCAGGAAGGCACCTTTTAGGAATTGACTTTTAAGCTGATATTAGAAGTAAGGAGTTAGTTCAACAAACGGGGTAGAAAAGAGCACCCCAAGCAGAAAGAACAGCGTAAGCAAAGGCGGTGAGGGAGCACAAAGTTTAACCTAAGGACGGGTCAGTGTAGCCTCAAGTCACCAAAGCATACAGGGCTGGGTCCACGTGCCAAGGCTGGAGACACATTTTACAGGGCTTTATAGATGATGGGAAGGGCTCTGACCATTCTAAGAGTCAAGGGAAACCTTCAGTGAATCTTAAAATTGTTCAGGGAGTAGATGCAATGAAAATTAGGAAGCAAAGTAGCTTTGCTGAGTTCCAAGTTAGAATTACCTGCAACACAGAAAATGATATAATCAAATCCTTTTGTCTTTTGCTTTATATCACACCTCATGCTAATTAGTATAAAATAGAAGACCCAAAAGTCTTGGTTCCATCAGATATGCAGTCAAAGGGAAATAATATCATTACACTGCTTTAACTTGACCTACCTCTAGTGAGTTCAGATTGGAACCTGATCTTTTGAGATTCAGATATAATTATTTTAAGCCACCCAACCTACATAGGGGCTCCCCGGTGGCTTAGTGGTAAAGAACCCACCTTCAGTGCAGGAGACCTGGGTTCAGTTCCTGGGTGGGGAAGATCCCCTGGAGGAAGGCATGGCAACCCACTGCAGTATTCTCGCCTGGAGAATCCCATGGACAGAGGAGCCTGCTAGGCTACAGTACGTAGCGTCGTAGAGTTGGACAGGACTGAGCAGCTAACACACGATGATTATTGCAGATTCTGTGGGACTGCAGTTTGCAGGGATACTGTGGCACAAGAAATTAATCCATTCGCATCTTGTACTTTTCCTACTGGATCCTAGACTCAGGCTTACCTAGCTTCCTTTCTTCCTTCTTTCCTCCCTTCCTCCCTCTCTTCTTCCCTTCTCCCTTTTCTTACCATGAAAAACTTGACTCCTATCATCCTCAATATATTGACCTTTTCACTCATGCCAAGAATACACTGACAATTGTTTCAGAAGTGCTAGATCATACCACTGAAAAAGCAGTCTGTGTTGTGTTGAATAAAGACACCACAGTTCAGAATACTTAAGTGATTTGGTTGAGAGTCTAGGAATTGGGAAAGCCAAATTATCCTTCTATTCTTGCAACTCGTTCTTTGTTGTTGTTTTGCCACTTCTATTGATCTTTCATCTATTTATCTTTGTTCTTTGACCTGTGTGGGCCTCCCATCGCAGTGGCCTCTTTCGCTGCAGAGTACCGGCTCTGGGTGCATGTGCTCCAGAGCTCTGGCTCGGTAATTGGACACATCGGTCCAGACACTCCGCAGCACGTGGGATCTTCCCAGGCCAGGGATCGAACTGGCGCCCCTTGCACTGCAAGGCAGTGTCCTTACCCACTGGACCACCAGGGAAACCAGCGACTCGTTCTTTTGTGTCCTTTCTACCACTGCTGTTTTTTCCAAGACATGACACAAAATAAAGACTCTTAAGTATTTTACCTCTACTTATAATTCAGCAGCTGCACACTATCAAACAGTCCTCAAGGTGTCAAAAACACTATAGAATGTAGATGTTGCCAGTTTTGACTAGAATTTTTTTCCTATCCTTTTCATGAGGCAAATGTTGAAATACAAAAGCAACTTTAAAAATAACACAATTTTTACAGTATACTGGGAAAATTAGCTGAGATTGGCGATTTCATTCTAATTAGATGGGCACAGATGATTGGGAGCTTATTTTGACTCCCATGAGTTTTTTCTCCACCCTCCACCCACTCATGCCCACAGAAGTGAGCTAAGCAGAAAGGGGAAGATTACCCCTTTCCTTAGAGCGGGTGGGTGGTCCTTTGCTAGAGAATCACAGGGTCAAGAGTCTAATGTTTGATGAAATAATTGTATGTGCAGGACCACAGATGGGCCTAGAGATGATCGCCCTGAGGGAAGTCAGAGAAAGACCAATGTCATGTGATATCATTTTATACATGAACTCTAAAAAATGATAAAAATGGACTTATTTACAAAACAGAAACAGACTCACAGACTTAGAAAACAAACTTACAGGGGAGTTTCCTGGTGGTCCGGTGGTTAAGAATGCACTTTGCAATGCAGGAGTTGCAGGTTCAATCCCTGGTTGAGGAACTAAGATCCCACATGCCATGGAGCAACTAACCCCTCCAGCCACAGCTGCTGAGCCCATGCATTCTGGAGCCTGCATCACAACTAGAGAGTCCATGTGCCATAACGAAAGATATTCCATGATGTAAAGAAGATCCCATGTGCTGCTGCTAAGATCTAAGGTAACAGAATAAATAAATAACTGGGGTGGGGTTTTTTTGCCACTTCTATTGGTATTTCATTTATTTATTTTCATCCATCTTTGTTCTTTGGCCTGTGTGGGGCTCCCATCGCAGTAGCCTTGTTGCAGAGCAGCATCTCTGGGTGCATGCACTCCAGAGCTCTGGCTCAGTAGCTGGACACATCGGTCCAGCCGCTCCACAGTACTTGGGATCTTCCCCAGCCAGGGATCGAATCAGTGCCCCTTGCACTGCAAGGCAGTGTCCTTACCCACTGGATCACCAGGGGAAAAACCCAAAAGTATTTTTTAATGGAAAAAACCTTATGGTTTCCAAAGAGGGAAGGAGAAGAAGGATAAATTATTAATAATAGGGGGTTGACATTAGCAGATACAGACTACTATATAAAAAATAGATAACTAATAAAGGCCTACTATATATTAATAGCACAGATAACTATATTTGGTATCTTATAATAACCTCTAATAAGAAATATGAAAAAGAAATATATATATGCATAACTGAATCACTTTGCCACTCAATATCTTGTAACACAACATTGAAAGACAATGGTATTCATTTAAAAAAAGGATATGAGATTGTGCACAAAAATGTATATATTTGAAGGCTGCAATCATTCAAGTCATCTTTGTGGGAATTCTAGAAAGCATCTTGATGGCCGAGTCTACATATCACCAGGCAGGTTTAGGTCTCATGAAATAATTGTATGTGCAGGACCACAGATGGGCCTAGAGATGATCGCCCTGAGGGAAGTCAGAGAAAGACCAATGTCATGTGATATCATTTTATACATGAACTCTAAAAAATGATAAAAATGGACTTATTTACAAAACAGAAACAGACTCACAGACTTAGAAAACAAACTTACAGGGGAGTTTCCTGGTGGTCCGGTGGTTAAGAATGCACTTTGCAATGCAGGAGTTGCAGGTTCAATCCCTGGTTGAGGAACTAAGATCCCACATGCCATGGAGCAACTAACCCCTCCAGCCACAGCTGCTGAGCCCATGCATTCTGGAGCCTGCATCACAACTAGAGAGTCCATGTGCCATAACGAAAGATATTCCATGATGTAAAGAAGATCCCATGTGCTGCTGCTAAGATCTAAGGTAACAGAATAAATAAATAACTGGGGTGGGGTTTTTTTGCCACTTCTATTGGTATTTCATTTATTTATTTTCATCCATCTTTGTTCTTTGGCCTGTGTGGGGCTCCCATCGCAGTAGCCTTGTTGCAGAGCAGCATCTCTGGGTGCATGCACTCCAGAGCTCTGGCTCAGTAGCTGGACACATCGGTCCAGCCGCTCCACAGTACTTGGGATCTTCCCCAGCCAGGGATCGAATCAGTGCCCCTTGCACTGCAAGGCAGTGTCCTTACCCACTGGATCACCAGGGAAAACCAAATGTATTTTTTTTAATGGAAAAAACCTTATGGTTTCCAAAGAGGGAAGGAGAAGAAGGATAAATTATTAATAATAGGGGGTTGACATTAGCAGATACAGACTACTATATAAAAAATAGATAACTAATAAAGGCCTACTATATATTAATAGCACAGATAACTATATTTGGTATCTTATAATAACCTCTAATAAGAAATATGAAAAAGAAATATATATATGCATAACTGAATCACTTTGCCACTCAATATCTTGTAACACAACATTGAAAGACAATGGTATTCATTTAAAAAAAGGATATGAGATTGTGCACAAAAATGTATATATTTGAAGGCTGCAATCATTCAAGTCATCTTTGTGGGAATTCTAGAAAGCATCTTGATGGCCGAGTCTACATATCACCAGGCAGGTTTAGGTCTCAGAGTATAAATAGAGTAATTGAAAATAGCAGGAGTTTTTGTTTTTCCCTTGAGCAAGAATACCTAGGTAAGAAGCGTTGTAATTAGAATGTATACAGTAATTACAGATGTGCTGAAAGAGCATGGGTGTTATACCCCTCAAAATCTATTATTTCATGGTCTTTGAAGCAGCCATTATGATACCATGATGCTGAAGCTGTAATTAGAAGATAAGTCATACCAACACATTTTTGCAAAACAAAGTGAAAAATCTTACTCTTTTCTTCTATGGGGGAAGGAATAAGAAGATTTTACCCAAGTTGTTAAATGTTAAGAAGTGTGCGGAATAGATAGGAAAAGCGACTCTGTCTCACTCTGTGGGTCCCTGGAGGGCAGTTCTGCCAACTTGCTCTTCCTGGGACAGCTTGAAGCCATTAGGAAAAAGATCCAACAGAGAATGAGATAAACAGAGGAGTTAATGAGCTGCCACTGATTACTACTTTGAAAGAAAGCCTCTGTCCTTGAGGCATTTGTCAAAGGGATTTTTAAGCGGACTCTCAAGGAACACAGCTTTTGTCTCCAAAAATTGTTGCAAAAAACCATACTTTGAGCTGCTGTGGGTGTTGGGATGTGATGAGGCTGGTGGAACCTTATCTCCTCCAAGGACATCGAGCCATGGTTTGAGGTCAGAGTGCCAGCTCCTCACTGGCTCCATCCCTTCTTTGTGGGCCACATGGCTTCTGTTGCCATATCTTGCAATGGTAGGTGCTCAATGAATGAGGCACAAATCTCTCCCATGAATGACCTACTCCACAAAGCAATGACATATGAGTCAGGAAGGGGTTCAAGAGTCTAGGGTGTGGTAAAAGCTCACATTACTGGGTTCCTTTTTAAGTTGGAGAAGTCAGGGGAGAGTCTGTGTTTCGCATGCATAAATGTAATCTTTACCACAACCTGGTGACCTTTAATTTCCCCAGTTGGCACACAGAGAAATAAAGCTTGCCCATGTGTCTTGGCTAAGTATCACAATTCTGATGCTGGAATGCTAGAGTGGGGTCTGCTTACTTGTTATACTCCAAATCCCTACTCTATATCACACTAGGAATAAAATTCAGAATGAAATTTGTATCTGGCCTATGGCAATCAGGTGTTTATCAGCAGATACAGAATCACTTCTCTCACCAAACAGTGAAAACACTGCCTTTTTTCCTGGGCTAGGCTGACAGAAGAATGATACATTTGACTATTCATGCTTCACATATGAGTGCAAATGAGGGTGTTAGGCCCAGGCTAGGCCCAGGCTAGGCACACCCCCAGGTCTGCTTGGCTCTGCCTTCTTGCTCTATAAGGAGCCTCAGCCAGCTATTGCCTCTCATGTCCAAACTCCTAGAGCTCTTCCAGAAGATGCTTCAGGGAGAGTCAGGCTGGGACATCATCTCCAGTAAGCCCATACTGGAAGCCCTACAGCAGCCCTGGTACCCAGGCCTCACCTGCCAGGATGCACAGAAGTTGTGTCCCTGGTAAAGTATCCTAGCTGTGGTCTTGGCATATGAGGCCTGGGTACAGGGCTGCTGTAGGTCTTCCATTATGTTTTTTTATGTTGTGTTAGTTTCAAGTGTATGACAAAATGGTTGTTATATATATACATATATAAATTCTTTTTCAAATTCTTTTCCTATTTAGTCCATTACAGAACATTGAGCACAGTTCCTTCTGCTATATAGCAGGTCCTAGTGTGCTTGTGTGTGCTCAGTCACTGAGTCGTGTCCAACTCTTTGTTACCTTAGGGACTGTAGCCCACTGGGCTCCTCTGTCCATGGGATTCTTCAGGCAATACTGAAGTGGGTTGCCATTTTCTTCTCCAGGGGATCTTCTTGACCCAGGGATTGAACCCACATCTCCTATGTCTAATGCACTGGCAGGTGAATTCTTTACCACTGCACCACCCAGGAAGCCCACAGTAGGTCCTTGTCAGTTATCCACTTTAAATACAGTAATGTGTATGTTTAAATCCCAGACTCCAAATTTATCACTCCCAGCCACCTTTCCACTTTGGTAACCATATGTTTGTTTCCTGTGAGTTTGTTTCTGTTTTGCAAATAAGTTCATTTTGTTTTAGATTCTTCATATAAGAAATATCGTATGATATTTGTCTTTCTCTGTCTGACTTCTATATGTTCTAATTCTTATTGCAATACATGGTAAGAAAAGAGAAACTAAATATGCACAGATCAGTTATATAAATAACAAAAACATTCCCAGATGCTGAATCTCCAAGAGTTCTACTATTACCCCTAAATTATATTGGAGGGTGTGTTGGGTGTGATTCAGTGCAGGAAACAGAAACCACTCTTCTTACTTTAAACAGAAAAAGATCTAACACGTTGAATTAGGTATTTGTAAAATGCTTGGCAGAGCTTGGTCTCTAGACATGAATCGCAGAACCACTCCTTAGAACCACCTCACTGGGAAGCCATTCCTTTGAGGCTGCCATGTGAACAACTGAGCTCAAGAACATAGGGTCAAAACTGCAGTGGTGAAATTAGGAAGTGGGACGAAAGAAGCTGAACGTGGCATTCAGCTTCCTCTATGCAGCAGCTCCTCTGAATACACAGAGAGCGAGATAATGGAAATGCTAACATCACCAGCAGAAAACTTCACACACTGTGACGTTGTTCGTCAATGGAATACAGCAAAAATCAAGAAAATGGCCTCTACTTCACGTCTGCCTCCCAAATCTTGTGTAAGTTGGAGGAAACTACCATAGAAAATGAATTTTTCAGCATTCCAAATTCTGCAGTACAGAAAAACATACTAGAAGAATGATCAAATAAAAATTGAATTAGCCAGTCCACAATGCCCACCACACAGAAGGAAAGACTGAGCTTACCATGCTGAATAACCACTGTGGAGTTACCAGGCAAGTCAAATATCCAACTTGATGCCTCGTATAACATCCCACACCTGTTCGATGCTCAACAAACATTTAGTAAGCAAAAGAATGAATCAATGAATAAATGCATTGCGGATGTCACAAAAATGAACTATAATGGCTTTTTCTTTGATTCTCCTCCTAAAAAATTATTCCTAAATGATACAGTGATAGTTGTTTGTTCACATATTTCAAATACAAACTGACATACTCTTGACTGTCTCTTTTCTCTTTTGTGTCTATCTAAGCAGCTTTTAGAGAACTCAGGAAGTAAAATAAAGTTCTAAAAATAGAAGAAATCTGGATTTTTTTTCTCCTTCCTTTTGTTAGACAATGAGTTTCCCTTTCAGACTTTTGTGGTTATGATTGCTAAATGTTTCCTCCAAGATGTCTTCCTATTTGATGTATTTTTAGAAACTTAAAAGTTGCATGCAGAGAAGGCTCTTGAAAACTAGAATCTCAGAAGAGAACTTCTAGGCAATGGCTCTTTGTTTAGGCCAGGATAGCAGCAACTCATGGATTACAAGAATATAGCCCTGCAGTGGGTCAACTTCCGATGCTCTTTGTTCTACTGCTTTTCATTCTCTTTCCCTATAGTATATAAACAATCAAATCCATTTACCCCTAACAAAAAGTCATCAAGGGCTTCCCTGGTGGTCCAGTGGGTAAGGACACCGCCTTGCAATGCAAAGGCCGCCGGTTCAATCCCTGGCCTGGGAAGATCCCACGTGCTGTGGAGTGGCTGGACCCATGTGTCCAATTACTGAGCTGGAGCTCTGGAGTGCATGCGCCCAGAGGTGGTGCTCTGCGACAACAGAGACCAACGCGATGGGAGGCCCACACAGGCCAAAGAACAAAGATGGATGAAAATAGACAAATGAAAGACCAATAGAAGTGGCCCACCTGCTCCCCTCCCTCCCCACCCGACCCCCACCAAAATAAATAAATAAATAAATCTTTAAAAAAAAAAAAAAGTGAGGGCTTCCCTGGTGGTCCAGTGGGTAAGGACACTGCCTTGCAGTGCAAGGGCCGCCGGTTCAATCCCTGGCCTGGGAAAATCCCATGTGCTGTGGAACGACTGGACCAATGTGTCCAATTACCGAGCCGGAGCTCTGGAGCACATGTGCCCAGAGCCGGTGCTCTGCGACAACAGAGGCCACTGCGATGGGAGGCCCACACGGGCCAAAGAACAAAGATGGATGAAAATGGACAAATGAAAGACCAATAGAAGTGGCCCGCCTGCTCCCTTCCCTCCCCACCGCTCCCCCTCAAATAAAAATAAAATAAGTAATCAAGGCGTCTCCTTGCTTAGTTGTTTAGTTGCTAAGTCATGACTGACTCTTTGTGAACCCATGGATTGTAGCCCAGCAGGCTCCTCTGTCCATGGGATTCTCTAGGCAAGCATACTGCAGTGGATTTCCATTTCCTTCTCCTGGGAAGAATACTAGAGTTGGTAATCTTCCGTCTTCTGGACCCAGGGATCAAACCCATATCTCCCACATTGCAGGCAGATATTTTACCATCTGAGCCACCAGGGAAGCCCAAGAATACTGAAGTAGGTAGGCCTTTCCCTTCTCCAGAGGATCTTCCCAACCCAGGGATTGAAACCAGGTCTCCCACATGACAGGTGGATTCTTTACCATCTGAGCCACAACGGAAGCCTAGTAATATTGGAGTGGGTAAATTATCCATTCTTCAGGGGATCTTCCCAACCCAGGAATCAAGTGGGGGTCTCCTGCATTTGAGGTGGATTCTTTACCAGTTGAGCTACAAAGGAAGCTCCTAGATTAAATTAGAGCTAATTAGAGTTGGCACTAAATTGTACAAATTGTTATCACAGAATTCTGGAATCAAAAGGAATTTTAAGAGTCACACTGTGCTACTCTCTTGTTTGTGGGTAAACCTCTTGCTTGTAGGTGAGCAAACTGATATACAGGGAGGTTGAGGATTATCCTGTATACTGCACCTCTGCTCTTTATTTGGTAAAATTCCTTCACGTGTATTTGTTCATCCAGTAAATATTTAGGGTATTTGACACACAAAACACTGTGGGAGGACTTGAATGGAGATGCTGGGATGTTTCCAGCTACATACCTCAAGACGATGTCCAATGAGCCATACACAACCATATAGGAGAATAACCCACCTTGCAAAGTGACATTCATTTTCATGATTACTCATTCCTTACCTGGGATTTCCCCCCATATAACACAACCCCTCCCTCTCTTCATGTCAAAATCCTGCATATTCTTCAAAGTCCAGCTCAATTGTTAGTTGCTGCTATAATCTAAATGTCTGTGTCCCCTCAAAATTCATATGTTGAAACCTTGATGCCCAGTGTGAGAGTATTAGGAGGTGGGGCCTTTGGAGGTAGTTAGATCGTGAAGATGGAGCCCTTATGAAGAAGATTAATACCCTTTAGATAGTGACCTTTTGGAGCTCCCTAGCCCCTTCTGTGAGGATGCAACAAGAAGTCTGCAATTGGAAGGCACCACCTGACCCTGCTGGCACCCCGATCTCAGACCTCAGCCTCCAGAACTTTAAACAATACACTTCTGCTGTTCATAAGCGATCCATCTAAATAAGTCTGTGGCTCCTGTTACAGCAGCCAGCAGAGACTAAGACAGTTGCCAAATTAAGACCTTTTCAAATCTGCAGTCACAATTGATTAATACTTTTCATGAATTTACAAAGATTTCTTTTGCTTTTCTATTATAGCATGTGTCAGGTTGTCTTTTGGTGGGGTAGACAGTATATAGATGAATAATACAATTTTGTTATGGTTCCAGAAGTATGTTGAGCTAAGACAACATGGAAGCCCCTTAGCTATAAGCCCTTAGGAACACTGGATTAAAAAATAATATGGCCGGATTTTGTCCTGAAATGGCCCACGCTCTGTCTGTGGAGTGTGCTTTTCTCTGAATCTGAATAAATCAACTTCTTACCTATGAAAAAAAATATGACAGAAAAAGGTTTTAAAGTTAATTTTTAACTGAAAGAAAGGGAACCCTCAGGTACCAGGAACACCGATAAAATTGAAACCCAGAGTAGGAAATATGAGAGGCTGCAGAAACTTTGGGAAGCTGATGGAAACAGTCATACTGATTTGGTAAGTACGACTGAATCTGCATTTCAGTGCCCATCTGGGACAAAAGCCCTCTTAGGCCCACCTGAGGGAGACAAGGAACAGAGACACCTATGTAAGGCTGGGACCCCCCCACCCCTCAAAGCTACAATCCCAGCCACAGAGGACCAAAAATCTCAGCCAACAAGATCAAGAAATGACAATGAACTCTGTGTAGGAAAAAACAAGTCTTCTGTGACAGATAAAAGTCCCAAGCCTGTTGCTTTCATTGGTGTGTAATCTTGATTTATTTTACCTGATCTTCCCAAGTGGTGCAGTAGTAAAGAATCCGCTTGCAACGCAGGAAAAATGGGCTGGCTTCCTGAGTCAGGAAGATCCCTTGAAGCAAGAAATGGTAACCTACTCCAAAACTCTTGCCTGGAAAAGTCCACAGACAGAGGAACCTGGCAGGCTACAGTCCATGGGTTTGAAAAGAGTTGGACACGATTGAGCCTACACACACACATGCGCGTGCGAGCACACACACAGAGTGATCCTACAGGAAACCTCAAGCCTAGAAATTGTCATGATATTTGACCAGTGGCACCCGATCTCAGACCTCAGCCTCCAGAACTTTAAACAATACACTTCTGCTGTTCATAAGCGATCCATCTAAATAAGTCTGTGGCTCCTGTTACAGCAGCCAGCAGAGACTAAGACAGTTGCCAAATTAAGACCTTTTCAAATCTGCAGTCACAATTGATTAATACTTTTCATGAATTTACAAAGATTTCTTTTGCTTTTCTATTATAGCATGTGTCAGGTTGTCTTTTGGTGGGGTAGACAGTATATAGATGAATAATACAATTTTGTTATGGTTCCAGAAGTATGTTGAGCTAAGACAACATGGAAGCCCCTTAGCTATAAGCCCTTAGGAACACTGGATTAAAAAATAATATGGCCGGATTTTGTCCTGAAATGGCCCACGCTCTGTCTGTGGAGTGTGCTTTTCTCTGAATCTGAATAAATCAACTTCTTACCTATGAAAAAAAATATGACAGAAAAAGGTTTTAAAGTTAATTTTTAACTGAAAGAAAGGGAACCCTCAGGTACCAGGAACACCGATAAAATTGAAACCCAGAGTAGGAAATATGAGAGGCTGCAGAAACTTTGGGAAGCTGATGGAAACAGTCATACTGATTTGGTAAGTACGACTGAATCTGCATTTCAGTGCCCATCTGGGACAAAAGCCCTCTTAGGCCCACCTGAGGGAGACAAGGAACAGAGACACCTATGTAAGGCTGGGACCCCCCCACCCCCACCCCTCAAAGCTACAATCCCAGCCACAGAGGACCAAAAATCTCAGCCAACAAGATCAAGAAATGACAATGAACTCTGTGTAGGAAAAAACAAGTCTTCTGTGACAGATAAAAGTCCCAAGCCTGTTGCTTTCATTGGTGTGTAATCTTGATTTATTTTACCTGATCTTCCCAAGTGGTGCAGTAGTAAAGAATCCGCTTGCAACGCAGGAAAAATGGGCTGGCTTCCTGAGTCAGGAAGATCCCTTGAAGCAAGAAATGGTAACCTACTCCAAAACTCTTGCCTGGAAAAGTCCACAGACAGAGGAACCTGGCAGGCTACAGTCCATGGGTTTGAAAAGAGTTGGACACGATTGAGCCTACACACACACATGCGCACGTGCGAGCACACACACAGAGTGATCCTACAGGAAACCTCAAGCCTAGAAATTGTCATGATATTTGACCAGTGTTGCCTCCAGGGGACATCAGGAGGATGTCACTATTAAACTCTGCTACCCATGCAGCATGGGACAAGCACAGATAAAATGAGCCTCATTGCAGCAAGCTCATAGTAAAAATCCATGTGGAATGCATAAGAAATAATCAGGGATGTAATAAATAGGAGATTTTTTAATCTCAAAATTTGGTATACAAAAAAGTCTGAAAGAGATCACAATATGTGTGTTTAAAAGTTTGAAAATCTGAAAGGTATTGAAAAAATAAACAAATGGGGTGTGTGCATGCTAAGGTCACTTCAGTCATGTCCAACTCTATGTGACCCCATGGACTGTAGCCTGCCAGGCTCCTCTGTCCATGGAATTCTCCAGGCAAGAATACTGGAGTGGGTAGCCATGCCCTCCTCCAGGGGATCTTCCCACTCAGGGAACTTGTGTCTCTTACATCTCCTGCACTGGCAAGCAGGTTCTTTACCACTAATACCAGCTGGAGAGCACCAAACAAATGACAATTCACTGTAACAGAAAACGTAAAAAATTAAAACAACAGATTAGAACATCTGAAACCAAGTTCCCTTAAAACTAAGATCCCTCACAGAGTTAATGATTTCTCTCTCTATCCATAAAGATTTTATTTTCTTTTTGTTGCCTCTGACCTCAGTCTGGTGCTAACAGAACATCAGAATCAGATGACTGAGATTGCTATTGTTGATAACATTGTGCTCTAAAATTGTTAGATACGACCATTAAACACACAATCTCAGGCTTCTCCAGGGCAAAATGAGCTAATAGACCTCTGGGTGATAGACTGCCCAGCCAGAAAAAGTTGTCAACCAGAGACATCCTGGCTCCCCACCTTGATTAAGATATGTCATATGATGATGATTACCCCCAGTTTATTTACTCTTCTCCGCTTGCAACGCAGGAAAATGGGCTGGCTTCCTGAGTCAGGAAGATCCCTTGAAGCAAGAAATGGTAACCTACTCCAAAACTCTTGCCTGGAAAAGTCCACAGACAGAGGAACCTGGCAGGCTACAGTCCATGGGTTTGAAAAGAGTTGGACACGATTGAGCCTACACACACACATGCGCACGTGCGAGCACACACACAGAGTGATCCTACAGGAAACCTCAAGCCTAGAAATTGTCATGATATTTGACCAGTGTTGCCTCCAGGGGACATCAGGAGGATGTCACTATTAAACTCTGCTACCCATGCAGCATGGGACAAGCACAGATAAAATGAGCCTCATTGCAGCAAGCTCATAGTAAAAATCCATGTGGAATGCATAAGAAATAATCAGGGATGTAATAAATAGGAGATTTTTTAATCTCAAAATTTGGTATACAAAAAAGTCTGAAAGAGATCACAATATGTGTGTTTAAAAGTTTGAAAATCTGAAAGGTATTGAAAAAATAAACAAATGGGGTGTGTGCATGCTAAGGTCACTTCAGTCATGTCCAACTCTATGTGACCCCATGGACTGTAGCCTGCCAGGCTCCTCTGTCCATGGAATTCTCCAGGCAAGAATACTGGAGTGGGTAGCCATGCCCTCCTCCAGGGGGATCTTCCCCACTCAGGGAACTTGTGTCTCTTACATCTCCTGCACTGGCAAGCAGGTTCTTTACCACTAATACCAGCTGGAGAGCACCAAACAAATGACAATTCACTGTAACAGAAAACGTAAAAAATTAAAACAACAGATTAGAACATCTGAAACCAAGTTCCCTTAAAACTAAGATCCCTCACAGAGTTAATGATTTCTCTCTCTATCCATAAAGATTTTATTTTCTTTTTGTTGCCTCTGACCTCAGTCTGGTGCTAACAGAACATCAGAATCAGATGACTGAGATTGCTATTGTTGATAACATTGTGCTCTAAAATTGTTAGATACGACCATTAAACACACAATCTCAGGCTTCTCCAGGGCAAAATGAGCTAATAGACCTCTGGGTGATAGACTGCCCAGCCAGAAAAAGTTGTCAACCAGAGACATCCTGGCTCCCCACCTTGATTAAGATATGTCATATGATGATGATTACCCCCAGTTTATTTACTCTTCTCCTTTAAAAATACCCCCTAACTCAAAGACCAACTTGGAGTGGATCTGAGGCTTGCCTTCTCCTTCTTTCTTGGCACCCTGCAATAAATCCTTGGTGTGTTGCACTATCAGAGTTTGGCTTTCTGAGCTACAGGTACATGAGCCCTTGCTCGGTTACACATCTAGATGACTGGTCATTTAGATTTACCACTGGGCAAATGGGCTGACTAGCAGATTAGAGCCAGCTGAAGAAGGGATTAGTAAATTTAAAGACAGATTTGAAAAAATTTTCCTCACTGTGGCAGACCACAGTTCACAGGGTTGCAAAGAGTCAGACACAATTTAACAACTAAACAAAATGCTCATGCTTGCTCAGTTGCTAAGTCACGTCTGACTCTTCGTGACCCCATGGACTATAGCCCTCGATACTCCTCTGTCCGTGGAATTCTTCACGCAAGAATACTGGAGTGAATTGCCATTTCCTTTTCTAGGGAATCTTCCTGATCCAGGAATGGAACCTGCATCTCTCACCTTGGCAGGCAGATTCTTTACCACTGAACCACTAGGAAGCTCCTCTAAACAGCAACAGTCTTCAAAAGTATCAAAGTCATGGAGGTCTAGGAAAGGCTGACAAACTGTTCTAGGTGAAAGAGACTAAAGAGACAAGTTACAAGCACCATGATTCTGAACTGGATCCTTTCACTTAAAGCAATATTATTAGGGCATCTAATAATGTATTGAATGGATTCTGAGGATTAGGTGGTAGCAACTTATAAATCTTAATTAACTTCCTTTAATATTTGCATCATCATACTGTGTAGGAGAATGTTTTTATTTGTATAAACACAGTAAATTATCTAAGGATGATGAGACATCATGTTGACAACTTGTTCTCAAATGATTCAGAAAAAACTGCTTTGTACTAATCTTGTACTTTTTTTCTGTCAGCCTGAGGTTCATAAATTTTTTTAAAAAAAAGCAGACAAGACAAAATAAATAAATAAAAACAGAAAACGTAGGGTACAGATTGTTTTGGTATGTCAGTCTCTTTCTGACCCTTTGAACTGTAGCCCATCAGGCTCCTCTGTCCATGGGATTCTCCAGGCAAGAAGACTGGAGTGGGCTGCCATTCCCTTCTCAAGGCAATCTTCCCGACCTGGAAATTGAACTCATGTCTCCTGTGTTACAGGCAGATTCTTAACTGTCTGAAACACCAGGAAAGCCCCATAATTAAGAAAGGGAAACATAATTTCAGAGCTGACTGACACCATTTAGTCTGTGACCCAACACAGAGGTTTTTAAAATCATTCATTTGCTCCAGATAAATATTAGTAACTCTTTAAGGATTGCTTAAGTTATTATAATAGATTTTTCTGTTATTGAATGTGGAGACATTTCTTTAAAAGCATTTTTAATTAACATATGTACATTTTTAGATATAATGCTATTGTATGCATAATAGATTACAGTATAGAGTAAATATAAATTTTATATGAACTGGGAAAAGAAAAAAATTTTTGTGACCCACTGTATTATGATATTTGCTTTATTGCAGGGGTCTGGAGACATACTGGATATACCTCTGAGGTATGCTCATATTATTGTAGTAATAATAATTAATAATAATGCTGAAAGAAATGTAATTTTATATTGTTACCAAACTGTTAAAAATGAACATATCAATTACATTAAAATATGTATTACTGAGAAATTGCATACCTATACCTCTTCACCTTAAATGTTTTATATGTACTATATGTATATGCATATATACAGCAGATATATATACACCCATACCTACAAACAGGTGCACAAACACAGATACACATGCATATATACCAAATCTTTTATATGACCAGTAAATCATGATCAATAGCAGTTACTTCAGATAGGACTCTGGAAAGTATCAAGGAAAAGCTTTTTTTTTTTTTTTTAACTAAATGCATAGCCAAATGAGTATAAATTTACTAAAAGGGACTGATCAAGTCTGCATAGTATCATTATGTCTATATATAAGATAATATATTATTTTAATACCTGACTATTTCAAATATGTGTATGATGTGTAAAACATTTGTCTTAAAATAATCAGCTAATTTCTATTATAAACCAACTGTAGGTATAAAGATCATGAATTTTTAATCATAAATTTCTGAAGAGACCTCCTTGTGATGAATGATTTGAAAGCCTGAAATGAACGTCTTCTAGAGTTAGCATACCCTGGAGTCAATTTCTATCTCTGCTGCTTAATCTTTCCTATGTCCTCGTCTATAATCTGTTTCTTTAACTAGATCATAACTATTTATCAATCATTATGAAACCTTTATTACCATTTAAGTACTCAAGAAAAACTAACTCAGAACACAGCTGACTGACACCATTTAGTCTGTGACCCAACACAGAGGTTTTAAAATCATTCATTTGCTCCAGATAAATATTAGTAACTCTTTAAGGATTGCTTAAGTTATTATAATAGATTTTTCTGTTATTGAATGTGGAGACATTTCTTTAAAAGCATTTTTAATTAACATATGTACATTTTTAGATATAATGCTATTGTATGCATAATAGATTACAGTATAGAGTAAATATAAATTTTATATGAACTGGGAAAAGAAAAAATTTGTGTGACCCACTGTATTATGATATTTGCTTTATTGCAGGGGTCTGGAGACATACTGGATATACCTCTGAGGTATGCTCATATTATTGTAGTAATAATAATTAATAATAATGCTGAAAGAAATGTAATTTTATATTGTTACCAAACTGTTAAAAATGAACATATCAATTACATTAAAATATGTATTACTGAGAAATTGCATACCTATACCTCTTCACCTTAAATGTTTTATATGTACTATATGTATATGCATATATACAGCAGATATATATACACCCATACCTACAAACAGGTGCACAAACACAGATACACATGCATATATACCAAATCTTTTATATGACCAGTAAATCATGATCAATAGCAGTTACTTCAGATAGGACTCTGGAAAGTATCAAGGAAAAGCTTTTTTTTTTTTTTTTAACTAAATGCATAGCCAAATGAGTATAAATTTACTAAAAGGGACTGATCAAGTCTGCATAGTATCATTATGTCTATATATAAGATAATATATTATTTTAATACCTGACTATTTCAAATATGTGTATGATGTGTAAAACATTTGTCTTAAAATAATCAGCTAATTTCTATTATAAACCAACTGTAGGTATAAAGATCATGAATTTTTAATCATAAATTTCTGAAGAGACCTCCTTGTGATGAATGATTTGAAAGCCTGAAATGAACGTCTTCTAGAGTTAGCATACCCTGGAGTCAATTTCTATCTCTGCTGCTTAATCTTTCCTATGTCCTCGTCTATAATCTGTTTCTTTAACTAGATCATAACTATTTATCAATCATTATGAAACCTTTATTACCATTTAAGTACTCAAGACTCTCATTATTTAAATCTAATCCACAGAATGACAGGAACACAGCTTGCCATATTCAGTATTAATGCTAGCATGAAAGGTGCTGCAGAGAGGAGGCAACCACTCTTATGGCTGATTTTAAGATAAACACAGTAACTCTTCTGAGCTTTAAATGAAGCAAAAAGTCTACATTCAAAGAGTAAGTTTTATATTAAGTTTGCGAAATTTGGTTCTATAGAAACAAAATGAGAATATGATAGTCCTGTTGCATGATCTTCCACTTTTGATATTATTAAATATCAAATAATTAAATAATGGTTGAAAATCACTGACTAGGTCTCCTTTCCCTTATCTAAAAGATGGGACACTACTGCAATGCCTAGACTTTCTTCCTAGGGAGCTTTAAAAGAAAAAAAGTTGAAACGTATAAAAATAATGACTTTATAATTTTAATGTTTCTATTATTTCATTTTAACATTGATCACAGCTGAACTAGTGAATGACAGATCTGAGTATAATTTTTTTTTAATTTCTTTATTTTAATGGTTTTACAGAGTTTTGTTGTTCACAGATATGTATGTTCCCAGATCGGTCATATGCATATCCCGGGTCCCCACCCCCCCAGTTCCCCCCATCCCACCCCTCCAGACCATCGCCCCAAGCCATTGTGAGCACTCCTATTCAATTAGCACAATGACAATAGCTGTCTTTTCCACACATGACAGTATAGGTTTCCATGTTGCTCCCTCCATGCCTCCCCCTCCTATTTCTTTCCCACCCAAATTTTTTGGCTGGTTCCCTTTTTGTCCTATGCAAAAAATTTTTTTTTTTAAAATGTACTAGGTTTTTCCATAGACTATCTATTATAAAAAAACCAACTGTAGGTAAATTTTAAAAGATTCTTTTTGAGGTATAAATATCATGAATCTTTAATCATAAATTTCTGAAGAGACCTCCTTGTGATGAATGATTTGAAAGCCTGAAATGAACGTCTTCTAGAGTTAGCATACCCTGGAGTCAATTTCTATCTCTGCTGCTTAATCTTTCCTATGTCCTCGTCTATAATCTGTTTCTTTAACTAGATCATAACTATTTATCAATCATTATGAAACCTTTATTACCATTTAAGTACTCAAGACTCTCATTATTTAAATCTAATCCACAGAATGACAGGAACACAGCTTGCCATATTCAGTATTAATGCTAGCATGAAAGGTGCTGCAGAGAGGAGGCAACCACTCTTATGGCTGATTTTAAGATAAACACAGTAACTCTTCTGAGCTTTAAATGAAGCAAAAAGTCTACATTCAAAGAGTAAGTTTTATATTAAGTTTGCGAAATTTGGTTCTATAGAAACAAAATGAGAATATGATAGTCCTGTTGCATGATCTTCCACTTTTGATATTATTAAATATCAAATAATTAAATAATGGTTGAAAATCACTGACTAGGTCTCCTTTCCCTTATCTAAAAGATGGGACACTACTGCAATGCCTAGACTTTCTTCCTAGGGAGCTTTAAAAGAAAAAAAGTTGAAACGTATAAAAATAATGACTTTATAATTTTAATGTTTCTATTATTTCATTTTAACATTGATCACAGCTGAACTAGTGAATGACAGATCTGAGTATAATTTTTTTTTAATTTCTTTATTTTAATGGTTTTACAGAGTTTTGTTGTTCACAGATATGTATGTTCCCAGATCGGTCATATGCATATCCCGGGTCCCCACCCCCCCAGTTCCCCCCATCCCACCCCTCCAGACCATCGCCCCAAGCCATTGTGAGCACTCCTATTCAATTAGCACAATGACAATAGCTGTCTTTTCCACACATGACAGTATAGGTTTCCATGTTGCTCCCTCCATGCCTCCCCCTCCTATTTCTTCCCCACAATGTCCCTATGTCTATGCTCTGTCTGTTTTTCCATGAGTTCCCTGCGTGTGTTATCAAGACCATCCTACTAGATTCCATATATGTGTGTTAGTATACTGTATTTGTCTTTCTCTTTTTGACTTACTTCACTTTTTATGATAGGTTCTAGAGCCAGCCACTTCATTAGGACTGAGTCTTCTGCATTTCTTTTAACAGTTGAGTAGTATTCCATTGTATATATGTACCAAAGCTTCTGTATCCATTCATTTGTTGATGGACATCTAGGTTGCTTCCCATGTTCTGCCTATTGTATAGAGAGCTGCAATGAACATTGGGGTATAGGCGCCTCTTTCAGTTTTGATTTCATAAGGATATAAGCCTAATAGTGGGATTTCTGGGTCGTAGGGTGCTTCTATTTTTAGTTTTTTAAGGAATCTCCATATTGTCTTCCATAGAGGTTGTATCAATTTACATTCCCACCAGCAATGCAAGAGGGTTCCCTTTCTCTGCACCCTCTCCAGCATTTGTTGTCTGTCGATTTGTTGATGATGGCCATTCTGACGGGTGTGAGGTGGTATCTCATTGTGGTTTTGATTTGCATTTCTCTAATAATAAGCGAGGTTGAGCATCATTTCATGTGCTTTTGGGCCATCTGTACGTCCTCTTTGGAGAGGCGTCTCTTTAGATCTTTCTCCCATTTTTTGATTGGGTTGTTTGTTTTTCCTGTGCTGAGTTGTCTGAGTTGCTTGTAGATTTTGGAGATTAATTCTTTGTCTGTTATTTCATTTTCTTTGATTTTCTCCCACTCTGTGGGGTGTCTGTTCAACTTTTTGGTGATTTCTTTTGCTGTACAAAAGCTTTTAAGTTTCATGAGGTCCCACATGTTCATTTTTCTTTTCAGTTTCGCTATTTTAGTAGGTGGGTCAGAGAAGATCTTGCTCTGATTGATGTCCTTGAGGGTTTTGCCTATATTCTTCTCTAAGAGTTTGATGGTTTTTGGTCTTACATTTAGGTCTTTAATCCATTTTGAGTTGATCTTAGTGTATGGTGTCAGGGAATGTTCCAACTTCATTTTTTTTGCATGTAGCTGTTTCCCCAACCCTTTTTATTTTTCTTTGCATGGGTTTCTGATTCCCTTTCGTGTGATTATCAAGACCATCCTACTAGATTCCATATATGTGTGTTAGTATACTGTATTTGTCTTTCTCTTTTTGACTTACTTCACTTTTTATGATAGGTTCTAGAGCCAGCCACTTCATTAGGACTGAGTCTTCTGCATTTCTTTTAACAGTTGAGTAGTATTCCATTGTATATATGTACCAAAGCTTCTGTATCCATTCATTTGTTGATGGACATCTAGGTTGCTTCCCATGTTCTGCCTATTGTATAGAGAGCTGCAATGAACATTGGGGTATAGGCGCCTCTTTCAGTTTTGATTTCATAAGGATATAAGCCTAATAGTGGGATTTCTGGGTCGTAGGGTGCTTCTATTTTTAGTTTTTTAAGGAATCTCCATATTGTCTTCCATAGAGGTTGTATCAATTTACATTCCCACCAGCAATGCAAGAGGGTTCCCTTTCTCTGCACCCTCTCCAGCATTTGTTGTCTGTCGATTTGTTGATGATGGCCATTCTGACGGGTGTGAGGTGGTATCTCATTGTGGTTTTGATTTGCATTTCTCTAATAATAAGCGAGGTTGAGCATCATTTCATGTGCTTTTGGGCCATCTGTACGTCCTCTTTGGAGAGGCGTCTCTTTAGATCTTTCTCCCATTTTTTGATTGGGTTGTTTGTTTTTCCTGTGCTGAGTTGTCTGAGTTGCTTGTAGATTTTGGAGATTAATTCTTTGTCTGTTATTTCATTTTCTTTGATTTTCTCCCACTCTGTGGGGTGTCTGTTCAACTTTTTGGTGATTTCTTTTGCTGTACAAAAGCTTTTAAGTTTCATGAGGTCCCACATGTTCATTTTTCTTTTCAGTTTCGCTATTTTAGTAGGTGGGTCAGAGAAGATCTTGCTCTGATTGATGTCCTTGAGGGTTTTGCCTATATTCTTCTCTAAGAGTTTGATGGTTTTTGGTCTTACATTTAGGTCTTTAATCCATTTTGAGTTGATCTTAGTGTATGGTGTCAGGGAATGTTCCAACTTCATTTTTTTTGCATGTAGCTGTCCAATTTTCCCAGCACCACTTGTTGAAGAGGCTGTCTTTGTCCCATTTTATAGTTTCACCTTCTTTATCAAAAATAAGGTACCTATAGGTGCATGGGTTTATCTCTGGGTTCTCGATCTCGTTCCATTGGTCTATATTTCTGTTTTTGTGCCAGTACCATAATGCTTTGATGACTGTTGCTTTGTAGTAGAGTCTGAAGTTAGGAAGGCTGATTCCTCCAGCTCCATTTTTCTTTCTCAGGATTGCTTTGGCTATTGGAGGTCTTTTGTGTTTCCATATGAACTGTGTTATTCTTTGGTCTAGTTCTGTGAAAAATGTCAGTGGTAGTTGGATAGGTATTGCATTGAATCTGTAGATGATATTTGGTAGTATGGTTATTTTCACAATATTGATTCTTCCGACCCAGAAAAATATGGAATGCTTCACAAATTTTTTTTTTTTTATCTTTTTTGGGGGGGGGTTGGGTGGGGAAGGAGTGGGACAGGTGGGACACTTCTATTGGTCTTTCATTTCTCTATTTTCATCCGTTTTTGTTCTTTGGCTCCTGTGGGCCTCCCATCGCGGTGACCTCTGTCATCGCAGAGCGCCGGCTCTGGGAGCATGCGCCCCAGAGCTCCAGCTTGGTAATTGGACACATCAGTCTAGCCGCTCTGCGGCACGTGGGCTCTTCCCAGGCCAGGGATCGAACTGGCGGCCCTTGCACTGCAAGGCGGTGTCCTTACCCACTGGACCACCAGGGGAAGCCCACACTTCACAAATTTGCATGCCATCCTTGCTCAGGGGCATGCTAATCTTCTCTGTATCGTTCCAATTTTAGTATATGTGCTGCCGAAGCAAGCACAACTGAGTATAATTTGAATACATAGAATTTACATGAAAAGAGGGATTCTCTGACTAGACGCTGTATGGAAGTGGAAGGGACCAATAAAACTATTGGAAGAACTATTAAACCACAATTTTCTTACAGAAAAAAAAAAAAGCATTTGTGTCCTATATACATTTTAAGAATGCATATCTAAGAGTTTGATGGTTTCTGGTCTTACATTTAGGTCTTTAATCCATTTTGAGTTGATCTTAGTGTATGGTGTCAGGGAATGTTCCAACTTCATTTTTTTTGCATGTAGCTGTCCAATTTTCCCAGCACCACTTGTTGAAGAGGCTGTCTTTGTCCCATTTTATAGTTTCACCTCCTTTATCAAAAATAAGGTACCTATAGGTGCATGGGTTTATCTCTGGGTTCTCGATCTCGTTCCATTGGTCTATATTTCTGTTTTTGTGCCAGTACCATAATGCTTTGATGACTGTTGCTTTGTAGTAGAGTCTGAAGTTAGGAAGGCTGATTCCTCCAGCTCCATTTTTCTTTCTCAGGATTGCTTTGGCTATTGGAGGTCTTTTGTGTTTCCATATGAACTGTGTTATTCTTTGGTCTAGTTCTGTGAAAAATGTCAGTGGTAGTTGGATAGGTATTGCATTGAATCTGTAGATGATATTTGGTAGTATGGTTATTTTCACAATATTGATTCTTCCGACCCAGAAAAATATGGAATGCTTCACAAATTTTTTTTTATCTTTTTGGGGTTGGGTGGGGAAGGAGTGGGACAGGTGGGACACTTCTATTGGTCTTTCATTTCTCTATTTTCATCCGTTTTTGTTCTTTGGCTCCTGTGGGCCTCCCATCGCGGTGACCTCTGTCATCGCAGAGCGCCGGCTCTGGGAGCATGCGCCCCAGAGCTCCAGCTTGGTAATTGGACACATCAGTCTAGCCGCTCTGCGGCACGTGGGCTCTTCCCAGGCCAGGGATCGAACTGGCGGCCCTTGCACTGCAAGGCGGTGTCCTTACCCACTGGACCACCAGGGGAAGCCCACACTTCACAAATTTGCATGCCATCCTTGCTCAGGGGCATGCTAATCTTCTCTGTATCGTTCCAATTTTAGTATATGTGCTGCCGAAGCAAGCACAACTGAGTATAATTTGAATACATAGAATTTACATGAAAAGAGGGATTCTCTGACTAGATGCTGTATGGAAGTGGAAGGGACCAATAAAACTATTGGAAGAACTATTAAACCACAATTTTCTTACAGAAAAAAAAAAAAGCATTTGTGTCCTATATACATTTTAAGAATGCATATCTGAATTTTCTTCCACTCATCTGATACTTTCATTAAAAAATTAAAATTAAAAAATTTGAAAGACAACCAATTTTCTGAGCCCAGAAAGATAGTTTTAATCATTCTCTCATGTGTATTTGTAAAGTCATTTTATTTGTAAAGTGCTACAAGAATCATGGCTGAAAAGGACAGGAAAGCTCCCAAGGTGAAACCAAAATGAGAGAAGAGTCTGTCTGAATCTTTCTTCCAGTCTGGGTGCAGGATATAAGGTTGGGGTAGAGAGTCTCTTTTTGTACCTCTTGCTTTATGCTCTTTCTTGTTAAAGTGGGACAGAAAATACTAGAATTTATCATCATTAGAGGTCATGAAATTAAAAAATAATGCTGTTTCAGAAATTCAAGTTCATAGTCTCTTGACTGCAAATAGTCATTTCATCACTTTTACTTCTGGGAGAAATGCTTGGCACGCAGTGAACAGAAATGAGAACATGAGGCAGCAGAAAGTCTCAGCACAGTGCAGTCTAAAAGGTTAGCGCGCACCCTTTATATAATAAATAATGGAGTGGCTGGAAAACTGCCTCTAAAGCAGAAAGTTCTGGCCAAAAGGGAAGACGCGCCAATCATTTGAGAGGTGAAGTAGTGTGACGTGAAACCAGGAGATGTTCAAGGCAAGTTTCTTAGGTAAACCTCTACAAGGAAGAATGGAGCAAATACATCTCATTTAAATGAAATTTTAATTTTAAATGAAATTTTTATTTTATACAAAATAAAAATTGATATTGTATTTCTTCATCAATGTGGAAATGGGATTGGGGGCCAGGAGATCCTGCTTGGCTAAATGCAGCTCTAAAATTCTAAAACTGTATTACTCATCTGTGAAATTTGAAGAGAAGTGTAGGGAACAAAGAACAATTACCTTTCCTTCAAGCCTGGTTCAATTTTTCTGCCCCGAGTGGTTCTCAGATGATCCCTCTTGGATAGCAAGGAAAGTGTCACATGCACTAGATACTCTGTGATTTAAAATTATATATCAAGAGTGGAAAGGAGACCCTGAAAAAAAAAATGTTATTTTGGATTGAAAGTCTTGGATTCTCTGTAGCTTAGAAATGAAGTTTTTGTTTTTGTTTTTAGGTAGAAAACAACACGAATTTATTCTCTCATGGTCCTAGGGGCCCAAAGTCCAAGACCAAGGTTTCACTAGACTATGTCGCCTGAGGTTCTAGGAGAGGGCCTTTCCTGCCTCTTCCAGCTCCGGTGGTGGCTGACAGCCCTTGGCTGTGGCCCAGGCCCTCCAGTCTCTTGGCTGGGGGAGGTACATCTTCACATGACCTTATCCTTGTGTGTCTGTCTTTCCTTATAAGGGCACCTTATGTGGGCTCCAGGACCCACCTACTCCAAAATGACTCATCTCAACTACTTACACCTGCAAAGGCCTTATTTCCGAATAAGGTTGCCTTTTTTGTTGTTTTGTTTTCAACTAGAGTATAGTTGCTTTGCAATGTTGTGTTAGTTTCTGCTGTAAAACAAAGTGAATCAGCTATACGTAAACATGTATTCCCTCCCTGAGAAGCCATTTTTAAATACTTTGTACAAATTTTATTCAGATAAATGTTAGACTAAAGGTATAGGAAAGGATATAGAGAACTCGCAATCCAACAGCGAGCAAAGACAGGCTTCCAGGTGGTAAAGAGGTAGGGCCAGCTCCTCCTAATGAAGCCTCTAAAATCAGGACCTGCAGATGAAGTGGGCAAACACCCAGAAGAAAGAAATCATCTCTGGAAGGATGAGTGATTAGTAAATCAGATGGTGTTTCTTGGTTAGGATAAAAAGGGGGACATCTGAACAAAGGACGTATCTTGCAAATTTCATAGCCCTCAAATGGGAAACTTTTCTTGATAAGTTTTAAATCACAAAGTAACCGAATTAATTAAAAGTTGCTTACCTAGCACCCCAAATTCTGTTTGCATTAGAACCTATAATACTGAAACTGTATCCCTGTAAGGGAACAAAGAACAATTACCTTTCCTTCAAGCCTGGTTCAATTTTCTGCCCAGTGGTTCTCAGATGATCCCTCTTGGATAGCAAGGAAAGTGTCACATGCACTAGATACTCTGTGATTTAAAATTATATATCAAGAGTGGAAAGGAGACCCTGAAAAAAAAAATGTTATTTTGGATTGAAAGTCTTGGATTCTCTGTAGCTTAGAAATGAAGTTTTTGTTTTTGTTTTTAGGTAGAAAACAACACGAATTTATTCTCTCATGGTCCTAGGGGCCCAAAGTCCAAGACCAAGGTTTCACTAGACTATGTCGCCTGAGGTTCTAGGAGAGGGCCTTTCCTGCCTCTTCCAGCTCCGGTGGTGGCTGACAGCCCTTGGCTGTGGCCCAGGCCCTCCAGTCTCTTGGCTGGGGGAGGTACATCTTCACATGACCTTATCCTTGTGTGTCTGTCTTTCCTTATAAGGGCACCTTATGTGGGCTCCAGGACCCACCTACTCCAAAATGACTCATCTCAACTACTTACACCTGCAAAGGCCTTATTTCCGAATAAGGTTGCCTTTTTTGTTGTTTTGTTTTCAACTAGAGTATAGTTGCTTTGCAATGTTGTGTTAGTTTCTGCTGTAAAACAAAGTGAATCAGCTATACGTAAACATGTATTCCCTCCTGAGAAGCCATTTTTAAATACTTTGTACAAATTTTATTCAGATAAATGTTAGACTAAAGGTATAGGAAAGGATATAGAGAACTCGCAATCCAACAGCGAGCAAAGACAGGCTTCCAGGTGGTAAAGAGGTAGGGCCAGCTCCTCCTAATGAAGCCTCTAAAATCAGGACCTGCAGATGAAGTGGGCAAACACCCAGAAGAAAGAAATCATCTCTGGAAGGATGAGTGATTAGTAAATCAGATGGTGTTTCTTGGTTAGGATAAAAAGGGGGACATCTGAACAAAGGACGTATCTTGCAAATTTCATAGCCCCTCAAATGGGGAAACTTTTCTTGATAAGTTTTAAATCACAAAGTAACCGAATTAATTAAAAGTTGCTTACCTAGCACCCCCAAATTCTGTTTGCATTAGAACTATAATACTGAAACTAATTTGTCCTAACCCAATAAATCTTTACACCTGGGCCAACTGGGTCTTGGTATAAGCCATATGCACTAAGCAAATATCTGAGTAAAAGTGATTGCATCTTAATTCTTCTATGAAGGTCGAGGAAAAAGTTCTTCAAACAAATTCATGTAAAGAGGAGGAACAAATTGACTTTTTATATTAGGTAACAACTTTGGAAATATGAATCCTTTCTCTTGTCCCCCCACCCCTCTTGAAAAGCAGTGATCTTTATCAACTTAGGGATGGAACTTTAGGGAATAATATTACTGTATTCACTACTCAAGGATGAAATCTTTTACCAGGAATTCTTGAGTGAGAACATGCGTTTATGACCTGAAGCCTGATTGATTGAGCCTGTGCTGCCAGCCTGTATGATGACCCCAGGGAGCTCCTAGGTCGTCACGTCCCTGTCTAGTTTTCTCCCACATTAAAGGGGGCTGACCTGTGCCAGTTATTGCAGGAATGATGGTGTATGACTTCCAAGGCTACTTTGTAAAAGACACTTGGTTTCCACCATGTTGTCTCTTAGATGCTTGCGCTAGAAGAAAGCCAGTTGACACACTGTGACAAGACTCAAGCAGTCCTATAGAGAGGTGCTCATGGTAAGGAACTAAGACCTCCTATCAACCATATGACCATCTTAATCTTCCAGCACCAATCAAACCTTCAGATGACTGCTGCCCCAATCAGTGTCTTGATTACAATCTCATGAGGCTTCAAGAGAGGCTGTTTCTAGATTCCTGATCAATAACAGCTGAGATAATACATGTTTATTGTTGCAAATAACTAGGTGTGGGATAGCTTATTCCTACATCAATAGATCACAGACTTTTTCTTCAAGAATTAGTAATAGCAGAACAAATGAACCACCCATTTTAACCCATTTACAAAGTTGAAAGGCTCTGCAGGTCTCTTTACCAGTACTTAAAAGAGGCCTTATCTAAAGAAACTGGCCGTTTAGGTTCTTATTTTTCAGAGTGTTATACCAAGATTAGCAGTATTGGCATTACCTGAGGCTTCCCTGATGGCTCAGTGGTAAAGAATCTGCCTGCCAATACAGGAGACATGAGTTTGATCCCTGGGTTGGGAAGATCCCTTGGACTAAAGTTAATGGCAACCCACTCCAGGATTCTTGCCTGGAAAATTCCATAGACAGAGGAGCCTGAGGGGCTTCAGTCCATGGGGTCACAAAGCGTCAGATATGACTGCCCATGCAAGAGCACACACACACACAGAAATATAGAATCTCAAATTTCACCCCAAACCTCAGAATCGAAATTCTATGAGTCTGTCCACTACATGTATGTTCAAAACTGGCTAAACCCCAATAAAAAATGTAAAAAAAAAAAAAAAAAAAAAAGAAGGAAATTTAAAAAAGGGTTGAGAAGCAGCACCGATCTGTTTGAATCTTAATGTTACAGCCAACACTTAGAAACCATGGTTGTAAATTATAGGCACTTCTAAAAACTACTCTTGGGGAAGCCCACCTCCAGAAACTTTGATTTAATTGGTTTGGATTGAAGGCTCTCATGGCCATGGACTTAACTATATTTCACCGTCTTCCTCCTGGAACTCGTACCTTGAAGCCGCAGATCAGCCCTGACTTCCCAGCATGCTCCAGTCCTGGTTCTAGGAGTCTGGTACGCCCAGATGTGTCCCTGAGACTGAGCAGAGGAACTGTGGTGCCCTGAACAGGAATCAGCTACTGAGAAACTCCTGCATATATTTCTGCCTTCTCTTACTCACGCTCTTCCAGGACTTAGTTCATTCCAAGGAAAGCATCCATGTTCTTACCTTACAGGTCAGTTTGGATTTGCTGTCTAGGGACACTCAGAGAAGTAGGTGCTGAATAACCTGACGGTAATTTACCCACTTGTCAGATTAGGATCAAATTACCGTCGGTTTCATCTTTTCCTAATAGTGAAATGGAAGTAACTTAATTCTCACAGGCCTTTGGAAAATATGCTTTTACTATTAACCAGGTACTACTAAATTAAGATTTCCAGTATGACGGTGCTTACAAATAACAGACCTATGACTTAACAAGAAGCTGAAATTGACAGTATCACTTGAATACAGTGTGCGGGGATAGTCTGTTTACTGATATATCCTCAGTGTGGAGACAATGGCTGACACCTTGCATGCTTTAACAAATGTCTGTTAATTAATTCTTCAAAAAACAATAACTTATGACCGTTCGTTCAATTCCAAGTTACTCAACGTACCATGTTAGCGAATCTGCAACGGAAAGTGTTCTATCAAAGGATTTTAAAATAAAGCTCCAGATTTCCTTAAAAAAAAAAAAAACAAACCAAACAAACAACCGGTGTGCCCCAATTCAGTGCCTGGTTTCAGGTGCCCTAGTTTGACCTCGGCTCTTCATTTGCAGGCTGGCTAAGGGATGTGATCCCTGCCCTTGAATCTCCTTCCTTTGTAGTTTTTTCTGACCTGCGCGGTTCGGTTTCCCAGGCGGAGGAGCGCGCGCTGCGGCTGCGCCCATCAGCGCGCGGCGCGGGTCGTGCCTGTCAGGCGGGTGGGGCCGCCGAGGACCCAGGAGGAGCCGCTCCTCTCGCGCCGCAGCCTCCGCGCCCACCTCCGTCCCCCTGGGCTTTGGCATCCCTTGCGGAGCAGGAAGACACCCTCCAGCCCTGACAGCCGGCCGGGCGGGCGGCGTGGTCGGGCCCGGGGACGGATGCGCGTGGGTGGGCCGGGCCAGCCGGCTGCGGGGGAGGCGAGCCGCGTTGTTCCCCGCTAGGGCCGGACTCTGGGCGGGACGCGCCCCCGCACGGGGCTCTCGGGCGGGGCCTGGGGGCGAGCGAGGCTGCGGCGCCGCCTCCCGGCCTCGGGCCCCCGGCGCGGGGGCGGGCGGGGGCCGAGCCGCGCCTCTCCCACGCTAGCGCCCCTCCCCTCCCTGCTGTCCTTCCCCTCGGCTGCCGGCAGCGGCGGACGGACGAGCTTTGTGTGCGCCCGCGGGCCCGGGGCGAGCCTCGGGCGGCCCAACTTGGCGGCGGCCGGCAGGCTCCCGGGCGGGAGTGGTGAGGCGTGGCCGGGTGGAGGAGGCGCCTGGGGGGGCGTGGGGCTCCCCGGCGGCGGGAGGGACCAAGCGAGGCGCGCCGGACAATGAGCTGGGCAGCTGGGCGCTGCGGCCACTTTTAGGAGGCGCGGGCCTCCGTGGCTCCACCTGCAAGGAGAGGGCGGGATGCCAGGGCCGGGTGTCCCGGCGCTCTAAGGGCCCCTCGCAGCCGGACGTCCCAGAGCCGGTTCTCGCCTCGACCCTGCGCTACCTGGAGCTGTTTGGAGGGGCGCCCCGGGAGCAGCCGCGATGGCCAGCACCAGGAGTATCGAGCTTGAGCACTTTGAGGAACGGGACAAAAGGCCGCGGCCGGGGTCGCGGAGAGGGGCGCCCAGCTCCTCGGGGGGCAGCAGCAGCTCGGGCCCCAAGGGGAACGGGCTCATCCCCAGCCCGGCGCACAGTGCTCACTGCAGCTTCTACCGCACGCGGACCCTGCAGGCCCTGAGCTCGGAGAAGAAGGCCAAGAAGGCGCGCTTCTACCGGAATGGGGACCGCTACTTCAAGGGCCTGGTGTTTGCCATCTCCAGCGACCGCTTCCGGTCCTTCGATGCGCTGCTCATGGAGCTCACCCGCTCCCTGTCGGACAACGTGAACCTTCCACAGGGCGTCCGCACCATCTACACCATCGATGGCAGCCGGAAGGTCACCAGCCTGGACGAGCTGCTGGAAGGTAGGCGGGGAGGGCCGTGCGCGGCAGGTGCGGCCCAGCGGGCGACAGGTGCACCGGCTCGCCCCGCGCCGGGGGAGCCTGCGGCGGGGGCGGGAGGGGGGTGTGGGCTTCCGCGGGAATTGTGTGGTTCGGTCTGCTTTTCTACAGGCTCTGTGTGGGGGGCGTACTTCTACATACACTGTCTTCCTAAGAGATTTGCTTTTTTGAAGTGCTTGTTTGTTGTGAGAGTGGCTCTGCCATGAGGATCTGGGTAACCCTCTAGTTCATAAGCCCTCTGGCCATCCCTGAGTGTGGAGCTCAGTGCGCGCACCTGTGGGTGTTTCAGCGTTCAGGACCCTGTTGTCGCTGGTCTGTCCAGAGGTTATGGTTGTGAAACACTCTAGATTGTCTTCCTGGTTTGTCTTGCAGCAGAAGTTCCATAAGGTCAGGAGGGGTGATCTGAGACTGTGGTTCTCAACCTTGGTTGCATCTTGGGTCACTAGGGACTTTACGACATAAGGGTGCTTGAACCCTCCCCCCAGGTACTTGGGTGTAAATTGGTTTGGGGTGTGGTCTGGGCATCTGGAGTTTTTAAAGCTCCTCAGGTGATTTGAATGTGCTGCGGGGATTGAGAATCGCTGTGATAAAGGGTTTTCCACGATTGGTTGGTAATAAGGTGATTCAAGGTTAGTCTCTTCTAGTTAGAGTGAGAGAGGCCATAGAATCAACCAGCAGGGAGTCCTATTACGAATTAGGTCTAGAGAGTCAGCCATGCTTGACTCAGAGGGACTGCTTGGACGTCTGTCGTGTCATCCTTGAATTCTTACAGTTTTTACTCTTCTTTCCCTTCAGGGAAAGAGATCATTGCCAGTAGCTAAGAACCTATATCCAGAACCAAAGACCACCTATAAAGTTGTGACAGAATCCAAGTATGTACTGTGTGTTTATATAGGTTTTTTTGGAATTTTATTTTTTTAATTTTGGCTGTGCTCTGCGGCATGTGGGAACTGAGAAGTTCCCTGACCAGGAATCAAACTTGCACCCCCTACAAGAAACAAAAAGTCTTAACTTCTGTTGCTAAGATGCCTCTCATGCATCTTAGTGTGAATGACATATACTGCTGTGGTAGTCATAGCAATATTGGCTTGGCAGGAGGAGGAAAGTGAACTTGAAGCCAACTATTTTCTTGATATTAACTCATCATGTTCTTATGCCCTGAAGGCACTGTGTCCATTTTACTCATGAGGAAACTTAAGCAACATGCCTTGTCATACAGGACACAGGATCTGCCCCTTCACCTACAATTCACTTTTAAAAAAGTTACTGGAGGTGGTGTGGTAGTTTCTGTCATACATCATCAGTCAGTCACAGGTCTACATATGTCCCCTCCCTCTTGAAATTCCCTCTTGTCTCCCACCCTTTCAGGTTGTCACAGAGCTTGGGTTGAGCTGAATAAACAGATGAGCCACACTGTGGAGTCCTGAAAGTGGTTGAGTTTCTGGTTGGTCGCCGTTTCAGAAAGGCTAGATGAGGACCCAGCCAAAACTAAGTTGTCTTTTATGTGTGTGTGAACGTGTGTGTGTGGTGTGTGTGACTTCACAAATTCTCTTGCACATTTGAGTGTTGTGGTTTTAAACTACTTCTACTTTGCAAAGGGCAGAGTAGAAATAAAATGAAGATACATTGTTAAAAGAGTTTCATTGTTATCTTATTATCTACTTAAAAGCAACATTTGCCTAGGTACTTCAAAACTGAGTAACAAATTTTCTGATGGACCCAAAGCTAGGTTAGTGGCTCTGGTAGGACCAAGACAATGCCTTTTGCTTAAATACTCATTAATCATATGCCCTTGGAATACTGTACCTTATGTAGTCTGAGAAGAGACAGTAGTTTTAATATCCTTCTCTGAAGTAATTTTTAACAGTATTTGCTACATGAAATGAATGTATTCCAAAGATGAGCATTATCTAGGGGAGAAGGTCAAGGTGTCCATTATGCTTATTAATCGAGAGCACATACTGTGCACTGAGTATGTCATTGCTCAAGTGGTACATGGTCCACTGGGTCCACTTCTCAAACTGTAAATTGAAGGTTGATAAATATCCTTCTAATTGTTCATTCACTGATTTATTACTTGGCGAAGGAACCATAAGTATACGTAGAGTCCAAATTATACCACAATATGAAAAATAGTAGAATATGAATATTTGTGCAACAGAAGTGTTTCCTTAGTATAGGTGACTGCCCACTTGTTTCAAATGTAATAACATTCTATTTTATTAAAAATCATAAAACTAGTGAAAATGAATATTTGAACACTCCTTTTGTCAGTGGCCTTCTCTCTGACAGTGGATCTTTGAGGCTTGAATTTCCCAAAGAATGAGCGGAATGCCCTGTTTCAAGGCAGGTCTTAAGGAAAAAGGAACCATCAATGCTTAATGCCAGTCATTCTATAATTCAAACAGTTTCAAGTTTTACTTAAAATTTTGTACTCGAATGTTCAGATTTATCATGCAGAAGGACTCACCAGCTACCTGTGAAGTTACTTCTATCAATAAAAATAAGTCTGTGTTGTTATCCATGTTGTCAAAATTGACTATTTCATCTTAGTTCATCATCTGAAATAAAGATTTTGATTATATTTTATTATGCCATTATGTTCAACTATTCTCTCCTCTCCCTCTTCCATTTTATGAAATTTGTAGTTTAGGAGATACTGGATACTGTTTTCCCTAAAACATTTTTTTCTAAAAGATTTGCAGTGAAGAATAGAAAGTGATGACTGAAGATAGCTAGGCACGAACACTCATTCAGAGCCTCAACTGCATCAAACTCAGATGACAAAAGACATTTGCATGGCCCACATTTTTCCTTCTGCACTTGAGTCTCTGTAGATTAAAAACTGTTCAGGTGTAGGCTGGTCCTCCTGCCTCACACTAGCCAGCAGGCACCTTGAGCCTTTTGGTTTAACTCCCTTGCTGCATTACTTTCAACGAATTGATGCTGTGCATCCCTTTAATCCTATTTAGTCCTTATAACTGGATGGGGACCTTTCCTCAAAGGACAGTGAGTCACAGCAGTCATTATTCGGAAAATCAGGTTGAGCTTTCTCAAGCCATGACTCAGTCAACCATGTCACATCTCTGACCGACAGCTGAGGATGTCTGGATGACCTGGTCCCAAGTTCTCAGTCAGAGCTCTTGGTCTTGGTGGTGTTTCATGAGTGTTCTACTCTTTGAAGCTTGAGCTATAACTATTTTGATGTCCCAAAAAGAGATGCCTGAGGACAGTAGAAAGAATGCCTGACCAAATCGGGGCCCCTAGGTTCTGCTGACTGTGGATTTGAGAAAAATTCCCCTCCATTCACAGGCTCAGTGTCCTGTTGAACAAGAGTTTGGGAGATCACCTATGTTGGATCCATCTTGTCTAAAAGTGTGTACCCTTCTCTGCCTGATTGGGTATTTATTGAGTGTCTGATGGCCTCGGCTGCCTTTCCCTACCCAGAAACTGTCTTCCAGAAAATTGGCAAGGCAGCAAATGCCTACACCAAGGGAGCACGTATGTGGCTCTGATGAAGTGTCTGCTAAAATAGCTACCCATGTCTTCCTCTTTCATTCCAAAGTAATATGTCATTTTACATTACTTATACCTTTTACCCCATGATCCCCAATAAATGAGCTGCTTCCATTAAGTTGATTTGAAAATTATTTTTCTTAAATTCAAGTTAATTCAAGCTAAAGTTATAAAGAAAGCAAGCATTCAAAACTTCTGAGGTTCTCCTACTAAGCCTAGTTTATTGACTCTCTTTGGTTATTCAATCTCTTTGAATGTGTTAAATCAAAATACAGTGACAGTTACTTTTAAGTAAAAATGAGTCTCCATGAGAACTCAGATTATAGGTTTTTCTCCTTTAAAAGATAGACTTTTACACTAATAATAGAGCCTGAGCTCCTGGAACTTGTAGTGAAAGCAACATAAGCCCACGAGATGCAAGATATTTTCATGTGTGGGTGCTCGCTCAGTCATGTCCCACTGTTTGTGACTCCATGGACTGTAGCCCGCCAGGGTCCTGTGACTATGGGATTTCCCAGGCAAAAATACTGGAATATGTTGCCAGGGGATCTTCCTAACCCAGGGACTGAACCCATGTCTTTTGCATCTCCTGCATTGGCGGGCAGATTCTTTACCACTGCGCCACCTGGGAAGCCCCTTTAAGATAGTTGCACATGGTGAAAAGCAGTACATATTTATGTAAAGCAGGTATGATTGGAGATAGCAGTTAACATTAGGTCTTCACTCTGCAAAACCTTCTCTACCTGGCAGATTCATAGCTCCTTCAAGACCCTCTTCGAATATCGTCTTCCTGTGACGTCTCTTCCCAGACCTTGGCGTTATTGGTTTCAAAGTGTTGTTGGTTGAGAATCTGGTTGCTGTTGTTCAAGGTGTTAGGGGTGCAGTTTATTCCGACAGTGCTCACATTCTAGAGAGGGAGAGAGCAAACACGGGCACATGATTGTTCCAGCTACGAGGCTGTAAATGAAGTGGTAATGATGTGAGGCAGGAGGACCACACTGGCCAGGACGATGGAAAAGAATTGCCAGAGGAACCAAGGCTTGGGGTCAAGCTTAAAACTCTTTCCTGTGCTTACTCACAGCATTTTCCCTTTTCTCTAAAACAGCACTTATCTTTGTAGTCAGTGGTATGTTGGGTCTGTCTTTTGCACTAGACTGAGCATCCTGTGAGATGAGGAACCTTGGCACAGTAAGTTCATTGAATAAATAGCCTGGGGGTTTCCCCAGTGGCTCAGTTGTAAAGAATCCACCTGCCAGTGTGAGAGACATGGTTTTGATCCCTGGTCCAGGAAGATCCCACAAGACTATGGAGCCATGTGCTAAGAGAAGCCACCACAATAAATAGCCCAGAAAATGACTTTCCCTCTAAGTCTCCTGATTGTCAGGAGACAGTTCAAACAGTGAATTAGGTTGAATAAGGTTGTTCCTATATATTTGTGAAAATATATTTGTGTATTTTAGAAAATTGGATTGTAATTCAGATGAATCAGACTCATCCTGTGGAGTGTTGACTCCATCCTGTGCTGACTCATCCTTGTGGAGACAATGTACTCTTCTGCAGCACTTGCTTCTATAAGTATAATCTGATTTTTTTTTTTTTTCTTTTTATGGCAGTCACCATGAGTATGGGATACTTTGTGTTTTATTTCACCCTTCTTGTCTCTTATGGAATATGATGTTTGATTAAATTTACTTTTGTGGCATATATAAGGTATTTTGATAGGTGGGAATAGGTGGAAATTGGTGTTCAAAATATCTTTCACAGAAAACTTTCTAGGGTAATGTTCGATTCCTGTCTGTGGTCTGGATTGCACAAGTGTGTGCATTTATAGGAACTCACTGAATGATACCCTGGCATTTTTTGCATTGCACTGTACAAGGTTTTCAGCTGACAAGAAATAAATTAATTGTAAGTTCAGTTCAGTCACTCGGTCGTGGTTGACTCATTGCGACCCAATGGACTGCAGCACACCAGGGTTCCCTATACCTCCCTATCTTCCGGAGCTTGCTCAAACTCATGTGATGACATCCAACCATCTCATCCTCTTGTCATCCCCTTCTTTTGCCTTCTGATTTTCCCAGCATCAGGGTCTTTTCCAGTGGGTCATCTCTTCACATCAGGTGACCGGAGTATTGAAGCTTCAGCTTCAGCATCATTCCTTTCAGTGAATATTCAAGATTGATTTCCTTTAAGATTGACTAGTTTCATCTCCTTGCGGTTCAAGGGACTCTCAGGAGTCTTCTCCAACACTATAGTTCAAAGGCATCAATTATTTGGCACTCAACCTTCTTCATAGTCCAACTTCCACATCCATGACTACTGGGAAAACCATAGCTTTCACTATACGGCTTTTTGTTGGTGAAGTGATATCTCTGCTTTTTAAAATGGTGTCTAGCTTTTTTGTCATAGCTTTTCTTCCAAGGAGAAAGTGTCTTTTAATTTCATGGCTGCAGTCACCATCTGCAATGATTTTGGAACCCAAGAAAATAAAGTCTGTCACTGTTTCCTCACTATTTGTCATGAAGTGATGGGACCAGATGCCATGATCTTCGTTTTTTGAACGTTGAGTTTTAGACCAGCTTTTTACTTCTCCTCTTTCACCTTCCTCAAGAGACTCTTTAGCTCCTTTTCACTTTCTGCCATAAGGGTGGTGTCATCTGCATACTAGATATTTCTCCCCGTAATCTTTATTCCAGCTTGTGCTTCATTCAGCCTGGCATTTCATATGATATGCAGATATTTAAGTTAAATAAGCAGGGTGAAAGTATACAGCCTAGATGTACTCCTTTCCTATTGCTCATGATGGGGGGGGGTTTTCAAAATATCTTTCACAGAAAACTTTCTAGGGTAATGTTCGATTCCTGTCTGTGGTCTGGATTGCACAAGTGTGTGCATTTATAGGAACTCACTGAATGATACCCTGGCATTTTTTGCATTGCACTGTACAAGGTTTTCAGCTGACAAGAAATAAATTAATTGTAAGTTCAGTTCAGTCACTCGGTCGTGGTTGACTCATTGCGACCCAATGGACTGCAGCACACCAGGGTTCCCTATACCTCCCTATCTTCCGGAGCTTGCTCAAACTCATGTGATGACATCCAACCATCTCATCCTCTTGTCATCCCCTTCTTTTGCCTTCTGATTTTCCCAGCATCAGGGTCTTTTCCAGTGGGTCATCTCTTCACATCAGGTGACCGGAGTATTGAAGCTTCAGCTTCAGCATCATTCCTTTCAGTGAATATTCAAGATTGATTTCCTTTAAGATTGACTAGTTTCATCTCCTTGCGGTTCAAGGGACTCTCAGGAGTCTTCTCCAACACTATAGTTCAAAGGCATCAATTATTTGGCACTCAACCTTCTTCATAGTCCAACTTCCACATCCATGACTACTGGGAAAACCATAGCTTTCACTATACGGCTTTTTGTTGGTGAAGTGATATCTCTGCTTTTTAAAATGGTGTCTAGCTTTTTTGTCATAGCTTTTCTTCCAAGGAGAAAGTGTCTTTTAATTTCATGGCTGCAGTCACCATCTGCAATGATTTTGGAACCCAAGAAAATAAAGTCTGTCACTGTTTCCTCACTATTTGTCATGAAGTGATGGGACCAGATGCCATGATCTTCGTTTTTTGAACGTTGAGTTTTAGACCAGCTTTTTACTTCTCCTCTTTCACCTTCCTCAAGAGACTCTTTAGCTCCTTTTCACTTTCTGCCATAAGGGTGGTGTCATCTGCATACTAGATATTTCTCCCCGTAATCTTTATTCCAGCTTGTGCTTCATTCAGCCTGGCATTTCATATGATATGCAGATATTTAAGTTAAATAAGCAGGGTGAAAGTATACAGCCTAGATGTACTCCTTTCCTAATTTGGAAGCAGTTCATTGTTCCATTTCCTGTTCTAACTTGTTGCTTCTTGTCCTACATACAGGTTTCTCTGGAGGCAGGTAAGGTGGTCTAGTATTCCCATTTCTTTCAGAATTTTCCACAGTTTGTTGTGATCCACACTGTCAAAGGCTTTACCATAGTCAATAAAGAAGTAGATGTTTTGCTGGAATTCCCTTGCTCTTTCTATGATCCAACAGTTGTTGGTAATTTGATCTCAGGTTCCTCTGCCTTTTCTAAATCTGGTTTGTACATCTGGAGGTTCTCATTTCATGTACTGTTGAAGGCTAGCTTGGAGAATTTTGAGCATTAATTTACTAGCATGTGAAATGAGTGCAATGGTGCAATAGTTTGAAAATTCTTTGACATTGCCCTTCTTTGGGATTGGAATGAAAACTGACCTTTTCCAGTCCTGTGGCCACTGCTGAGTTTTCCAAATTGGCTCGTATTCTGAGTGTAGCAGTTTGACAGCACCAGCTTTTAATATTTGAAATAGCTCAGCTAGAATTCCATCATCTCCACTAGCTTTGGCCATAGTAATGTTTCTTAGGGCCCCACTTGACTTCGCACTCTAAGATGTCTGGCTTTAGGTGTGTGATCACACCATCGTGGTATTCCGGGTCATTAAGATCTTTTTGTATAGTTCTTCTGTGTATTCTTTTCCACCTCTTCTTAATATCCTCTGCTTCTGGGCTTCCCTGGTGGTCCAGTGGGTAAGGACAGCACCTTGCAGTGCCAGGGGCGCCGGTTTGATACCTGGCCTGGGAAGATCCCATGTGCCGCAGAGCAGCTGGACTGATGTGTCCAATTACCGAGCCGAGCTCTGGGCCATGGGCCTTTCACTTTTTTGAACGTTGAGTTTTAGACCAGCTTTTTACTTCTCCTCTTTCACCTTCCTCAAGAGACTCTTTAGCTCCTTTTCACTTTCTGCCATAAGGGTGGTGTCATCTGCATACTAGATATTTCTCCCCGTAATCTTTATTCCAGCTTGTGCTTCATTCAGCCTGGCATTTCATATGATATGCAGATATTTAAGTTAAATAAGCAGGGTGAAAGTATACAGCCTAGATGTACTCCTTTCCTAATTTGGAAGCAGTTCATTGTTCCATTTCCTGTTCTAACTTGTTGCTTCTTGTCCTACATACAGGTTTCTCTGGAGGCAGGTAAGGTGGTCTAGTATTCCCATTTCTTTCAGAATTTTCCACAGTTTGTTGTGATCCACACTGTCAAAGGCTTTACCATAGTCAATAAAGAAGTAGATGTTTTGCTGGAATTCCCTTGCTCTTTCTATGATCCAACAGTTGTTGGTAATTTGATCTCAGGTTCCTCTGCCTTTTCTAAATCTGGTTTGTACATCTGGAGGTTCTCATTTCATGTACTGTTGAAGGCTAGCTTGGAGAATTTTGAGCATTAATTTACTAGCATGTGAAATGAGTGCAATGGTGCAATAGTTTGAAAATTCTTTGACATTGCCCTTCTTTGGGATTGGAATGAAAACTGACCTTTTCCAGTCCTGTGGCCACTGCTGAGTTTTCCAAATTGGCTCGTATTCTGAGTGTAGCAGTTTGACAGCACCAGCTTTTAATATTTGAAATAGCTCAGCTAGAATTCCATCATCTCCACTAGCTTTGGCCATAGTAATGTTTCTTAGGGCCCCACTTGACTTCGCACTCTAAGATGTCTGGCTTTAGGTGTGTGATCACACCATCGTGGTATTCCGGGTCATTAAGATCTTTTTGTATAGTTCTTCTGTGTATTCTTTTCCACCTCTTCTTAATATCCTCTGCTTCTGGGCTTCCCTGGTGGTCCAGTGGGTAAGGACAGCACCTTGCAGTGCCAGGGGCGCCGGTTTGATACCTGGCCTGGGAAGATCCCATGTGCCGCAGAGCAGCTGGACTGATGTGTCCAATTACCGAGCCGGAGCTCTGGAGCGCATGCGCCCAGAGCCGGTGCTCTGCGACAACAGAGGCCACCGTGATGGGAGGCCCCCATGGGCCAAAGAACAAAGATGGATGAAAATAGATAAATGAAAGACCAATAGAAGTGGTCCGCCCACCCCCCTTTCCCCTCCCCCAAAAATATCCTCTGCTTCTGTTAGGTACATCCTGTTTCTGTCCTTTATTGTGCCTGTTTTTGTATGAAAAGTTCCCTTGGTATCTCTAATTTTCTCGAAGGGATCTCTAGTCTTTTCCATTCTATTGTTTTCCTCTATTTCTTTGCATTGTTCACTTAACAAGGCTTTCTTATCTCTCCTTGCTATTCTCTGGAACTCTGCATTCGGATGAGTATATCTTTCTTTTTCTCCTTTGTGTTTTGCTTCTCTGCTTTTCTCAGCTATTTGTAAGACCTCCTCAGACAGCTGTTTTGCCTTTTCTGCATTTCTTTTTCTTGCAGATGGATCTAATCCCTTAAATCTATTTGTCACTTCTTCTTTATAATTGTAAGGGATTTGATTTAGGTCATACCTGAATGGCCTAGTGGTTTTCCCTACTTTCTTCAATTTAAGTCTGAATTTTGCAATAAGGAGTTTTTGATCATAGCCACAGTCAGCTCCAGATCTTGTTTTTGCTGACTGTTTAGAGATTCTCCATCTTGCGCTGCAAGGAATATAATCAATCTAATTTTGGTATTGACCATCTGGTGATGTACATGTGTAGAGTTGTCTCTTATGTTGTTGGAGAAGTGTGTTTGGTATGACCAGTGCATTTTCTTGGCAAAACCCTGTTGTCATTTTTAGGGCCCCACTTGACTTCGCACTCTAAGATGTCTGGCTTTAGGTGTGTGATGACTACCATTGTGGTATTCCGGGTCATTAAGATCTTTTTGTATAGTTCTTCTGTGTATTCTTTTCCACCTCTTCTTAATATCCTCTGCTTCTGGGCTTCCCTGGTGGTCCAGTGGGTAAGGACAGCACCTTGCAGTGCCAGGGGCGCCGGTTTGATACCTGGCCTGGGAAGATCCCATGTGCCGCAGAGCAGCTGGACTGATGTGTCCAATTACCGAGCCGGAGCTCTGGAGCGCATGCGCCCAGAGCCGGTGCTCTGCGACAACAGAGGCCACCGTGATGGGAGGCCCCCATGGGCCAAAGAACAAAGATGGATGAAAATAGATAAATGAAAGACCAATAGAAGTGGTCCGCCCACCCCCCTTTCCCCTCCCCCAAAAATATCCTCTGCTTCTGTTAGGTACATCCTGTTTCTGTCCTTTATTGTGCCTGTTTTTGTATGAAAAGTTCCCTTGGTATCTCTAATTTTCTCGAAGGGATCTCTAATCTTTTCCATTCTATTGTTTTCCTCTATTTCTTTGCATTGTTCACTTAACAAGGCTTTCTTATCTCTCCTTGCTATTCTCTGGAACTCTGCATTCGGATGAGTATATCTTTCTTTTTCTCCTTTGTGTTTTGCTTCTCTGCTTTTCTCAGCTATTTGTAAGACCTCCTCAGACAGCTGTTTTGCCTTTTCTGCATTTCTTTTTCTTGCAGATGGATCTAATCCCTTAAATCTATTTGTCACTTCTTCTTTATAATTGTAAGGGATTTGATTTAGGTCATACCTGAATGGCCTAGTGGTTTTCCCTACTTTCTTCAATTTAAGTCTGAATTTTGCAATAAGGAGTTTTTGATCATAGCCACAGTCAGCTCCAGATCTTGTTTTTGCTGACTGTTTAGAGATTCTCCATCTTGCGCTGCAAGGAATATAATCAATCTAATTTTGGTATTGACCATCTGGTGATGTACATGTGTAGAGTTGTCTCTTATGTTGTTGGAGAAGTGTGTTTGGTATGACCAGTGCATTTTCTTGGCAAAACTGTTTGCCCTGGTTTGTTTTGTACTCCAGGGCCAAGCTTGCCTGTTACTCTAGGTAACTCCTGACTTCCTTCCTTTGCATTCTAGTCCCCTATGATGAAAAAGACTTCTTTTTTTTGGCGTTACTTCTAGAAGATCTTGTAGGTCTTCATAGAACCGTTTAACTTCAGCTGTTTCAACAGTCAATGGGGCATAGACTTGGATTACTGTGATATTGATTAGTTTGGCTTGGAAATGAACTGAGGTCATTCTGCTGTTTTTGAGATTGTACCCAGGTACTCTTTTGTTGATTGTGAGGGCTATTTAGTCTCTTCAAAGGGATTCTTGCCCATAGTAGTAGATATAATGGTCATCTGAATTAAATTCCCCCTTTCCCACCCATTTTAATTCTCTGATTGCTAAAATGTCAGTGTTCATTCTTGCTATCTCCTGTTTGACCACTTGCAATTTACCGTGGTTTATAGACCCAAGATTCTAGGTTCCTTTGCAGTATTGTTTTTTGCAGCATCGGACTCTACTTTCACTACCAGACACATCCACAACTGGGTGGTGTTTCTGCTTTGGCTAGCCTATTCACTCCTTCTGGAGCTATTTCTCCACTGTTTTCCAGTAGCATGTTGGGCACCTTCTGACCTGTGGAGTTCATCTTTCAGTGTCATATCTTTTTGCCTTTTTATACTGTTCAAATGAATTGTAAACAACAACAACAAAAATACCTTCCTTAGTTAAGATAGCTGGCTGGACGATTGGCTAGATTTACAAAGGGCAAATAAGTTCATGCAAAAGCAAATATTCCTCATCCCTTCATTTAAGGGATTTGATTTAGGTCATACCTGAATGGCCTAGTGGTTTTCCCTACTTTCTTCAATTTAAGTCTGAATTTTGCAATAAGGAGTTTTTGATCATAGCCACAGTCAGCTCCAGATCTTGTTTTTGCTGACTGTTTAGAGATTCTCCATCTTGCGCTGCAAGGAATATAATCAATCTAATTTTGGTATTGACCATCTGGTGATGTACATGTGTAGAGTTGTCTCTTATGTTGTTGGAGAAGTGTGTTTGGTATGACCAGTGCATTTTCTTGGCAAAACTGTTTGCCCTGGTTTGTTTTGTACTCCAGGGCCAAGCTTGCCTGTTACTCTAGGTAACTCCTGACTTCCTTCCTTTGCATTCTAGTCCCCTATGATGAAAAAGACTTCTTTTTTTTGGCGTTACTTCTAGAAGATCTTGTAGGTCTTCATAGAACCGTTTAACTTCAGCTGTTTCAACAGTCAATGGGGCATAGACTTGGATTACTGTGATATTGATTAGTTTGGCTTGGAAATGAACTGAGGTCATTCTGCTGTTTTTGAGATTGTACCCAGGTACTCTTTTGTTGATTGTGAGGGCTATTTAGTCTCTTCAAAGGGATTCTTGCCCATAGTAGTAGATATAATGGTCATCTGAATTAAATTCCCCCTTTCCCACCCATTTTAATTCTCTGATTGCTAAAATGTCAGTGTTCATTCTTGCTATCTCCTGTTTGACCACTTGCAATTTACCGTGGTTTATAGACCCAAGATTCTAGGTTCCTTTGCAGTATTGTTTTTTGCAGCATCGGACTCTACTTTCACTACCAGACACATCCACAACTGGGTGGTGTTTCTGCTTTGGCTAGCCTATTCACTCCTTCTGGAGCTATTTCTCCACTGTTTTCCAGTAGCATGTTGGGCACCTTCTGACCTGTGGAGTTCATCTTTCAGTGTCATATCTTTTTGCCTTTTTATACTGTTCAAATGAATTGTAAACAACAACAACAAAAATACCTTCCTTAGTTAAGATAGCTGGCTGGACGATTGGCTAGATTTACAAAGGTCAAATAAGTTCATGCAAAAAGCAAATATTCCTCATCCCTTCATTTATCAGTTTTGAAATAAGGTGTGTTTGTTTGTTTGTTTGTTTTTTAAGAAAAAAGGATGCGGTATATTTATATGTTAACAATTTATCTGTTTCACTAGTGTCTAAGATGCCTGATTTGGTTTTTCTCTCTAGGCATCTTTCATAATCAAATTCTTATTACCTTTCTTTTGAACGTGTGTATTTAAATTCCAGGACTGTTCTAAGCCCCCTAATATTTTCATCGTCTGCTTTGAATTAGTTCTCTGACATCTCTGAGACTTAGTTTTATTCATCTTTTAGCATTCTTATTTTAAGTGTTCAGAAAATTTATTTCGTGTATGGTTTAAATACAACTGCATTGAGCAATACTTTTTAAATTCTATGAGTGGGAAATATAATTTAAGACTAGAATTTGGATGAATATTCTTTTATTCAAAAGGGTGTCTGATAGTTTTTATTCTAATTCAGTCTGTTTTATCTTGTTTGCCATATCTCCTGCAGCCTAAAGCAGTAGACTAGCGATATTGTAATTGGTGAGAAGCTACTGCCTTTGAGACTGAAGGAATGGGAAAATACTGATTTGTGAGATCAACTTAGTACTTTGATTTCACTAGTAACATTTACTAATACCTCAACACAGCTCATCTATAGTTATGACCTCCTGTGTTACCTTTTGTTTATATGTTTAAATCATAATCACTTGCAACTGAAAGAGATGACAATAGAAGGTTTTTTTCCTTTTCCTTCACTGTGTGTTATAAAACACACAGTGTTTAAGATTGTTAAATTAAGTGTTAATTTAAGATTACTGTGTTGGTTTTTATATAAAATGTAATTATTTCTGAAAGGCAGTGATTGATCCTCCCTTCCCCAAAATCCTTGCCCATTGGCTTGGTCTCCTAGCAGGATTTTTACCTCATCTGTTAAGGAATCAGGAGAAGAAAAAGGTATGGACACTTACTACTGGTTGTACTCTTAATCAGGCCTCTGAGAAAGAAGGAACTTGAGAAATTACCTGTTGTAAGCTCATCTCTTCTTTTTTTTTAATAGATGACTTTTTATTTTGGCCTCGTTTATTGGTGCTTCGTTTATCTATTTTCATCCATCTTTGTTCTTTGGCCTGTGTGGGCCTCCCATCACAGTGGTCTCTCTCGTTGCAGAGCATCTGCTCTGGGCACGTGCACTCCAGAGCACTGACTTATAATTGGGCACACCAGTCCAGCTGCTCCGCAGCACATGGGATCTTCCCAGGCCAAGGATCGAACTGGCGCCCCTTCAGACTCTACCCACTGGACCACCAAGGAAGCCCTCATCTCTTCTTAGTTTAGTGGTCAAGGCCAGTAGCTGGAAGGTTCCACATGAACCTTGTAATGCCTGTAACACACTAGCAGAGTCCTAGCATACAGCAGCTCTTTGATAAATGGTAATGTTCCTCAGCATCTCAAAAATGTGTGTCCTGTGACTCCCCTATGTGATTCTAGAGCCACCATTTGGAGCTACGTAAGACTCCAAATGGAGCTCCGTGGCTGACCTTCACACATCTTAGGACAGTGGTCATGCTTTCTTCTCCTGTTTCCCTTTCTGTACATCCCCTGAACGTCACCCAACCCTGCCCCCCACCGCCTTTTTTTTTGACAAGCACTGGGTTTGTGTATCACTCATCACTTGTCCTGAATCCTTTTGAGCTGTACTTACTGTCAATCTCCTGCTTAAAGCTTGTGCCAAGTCTTCCTCTTTTTTAAGGGGGGAGCCTGTCAACAAAGGTTATGTTTAGTTTTTTGACCTCCTTTTTGTTACCTTTTTTGTTTTTATGTTTAAATCATAATCACTTGCAACTGAAAGAGATGACAATAGAAGGTTTTTTTCCTTTTCCTTCACTGTGTGTTATAAAACACACAGTGTTTAAGATTGTTAAATTAAGTGTTAATTTAAGATTACTGTGTTGGTTTTTATATAAAATGTAATTATTTCTGAAAGGCAGTGATTGATCCTCCCTTCCCCAAAATCCTTGCCCATTGGCTTGGTCTCCTAGCAGGATTTTTACCTCATCTGTTAAGGAATCAGGAGAAGAAAAAGGTATGGACACTTACTACTGGTTGTACTCTTAATCAGGCCTCTGAGAAAGAAGGAACTTGAGAAATTACCTGTTGTAAGCTCATCTCTTCTTTTTTTTTAATAGATGACTTTTTATTTTGGCCTCGTTTATTGGTGCTTCGTTTATCTATTTTCATCCATCTTTGTTCTTTGGCCTGTGTGGGCCTCCCATCACAGTGGTCTCTCTCGTTGCAGAGCATCTGCTCTGGGCACGTGCACTCCAGAGCACTGACTTATAATTGGGCACACCAGTCCAGCTGCTCCGCAGCACATGGGATCTTCCCAGGCCAAGGATCGAACTGGCGCCCCTTCAGACTCTACCCACTGGACCACCAAGGAAGCCCTCATCTCTTCTTAGTTTAGTGGTCAAGGCCAGTAGCTGGAAGGTTCCACATGAACCTTGTAATGCCTGTAACACACTAGCAGAGTCCTAGCATACAGCAGCTCTTTGATAAATGGTAATGTTCCTCAGCATCTCAAAAATGTGTGTCCTGTGACTCCCCTATGTGATTCTAGAGCCACCATTTGGAGCTACGTAAGACTCCAAATGGAGCTCCGTGGCTGACCTTCACACATCTTAGGACAGTGGTCATGCTTTCTTCTCCTGTTTCCCTTTCTGTACATCCCCTGAACGTCACCCAACCCTGCCCCCCACCGCCTTTTTTTTTGACAAGCACTGGGTTTGTGTATCACTCATCACTTGTCCTGAATCCTTTTGAGCTGTACTTACTGTCAATCTCCTGCTTAAAGCTTGTGCCAAGTCTTCCTCTTAGATTTATAGTGAGATTTAAAGGTGGACTGGGGAGCCTGTCAACAAAGGTTTATCTTACTCATATGATGAGCCAGTTAAAGGACTGACCAGGTGTCCATCGTGTCCCAGTTTAGTTACAAAGATTATTAGATGGGCACATTTTTTTATATAATTTATTTCTTTCAGCTGCATGGAATCTTAGTTGCAGCATGCAGGCTTCTCTTTAGTTGTGGCACATGGACGCAGTAGATCTGGCACACGGGCTTAGTGAGCCCTTGGCAAGTAGGATCTTAGTTCCCCTATCAGGAATTGAACCTGCATCCCCTGCACTGGAAAGAAGATTCTTAACCACTGGAACTCCATGGAAGTCCCCTCAATGGGCTCTTTTTGCTTTGAAGCTCTCTTTCTCAATATTGTAAAAAATGCAACATTTCTCAAAACTTTTGCAGTGTCTGGGATAATTAAAATTGAAAAACAATGTAAAAACCTAGTAGCTAAGTTGCAGAAGCCCAACATTGCCTTATTTACTTTAAATACACCACCACTTACATATTTATAAAGGTAGATGTATTTTATCCATATAGGTTTTACACACCAATAAAGCCAAACAAACACATTGATAACCTAAAAACCAACAGAACTGTATAGCTAATACAATAAAAATGCAAAATAGCCACATAAAGCTCCAGATATTATTTGCTCAAACTAAATTGTTGTTCCCAGTGTGATCGTGGTGCTGAACGCTGATCAGGCTTGGTGTGCTGACTTTCAGAATGCCGTGTGATGAGTCAGTTTTGCACTGCTAATGAGCCTTCATTCCCACAGAGTAAAATTACGTCCTCTGGCCTTAACTCTCTGTGCGCATGTCTTATACGTATAGTAATCCTCTTCTTCCTCATTAACTCCCAGCAAGGTTACACCATTTGATCCCAAAAGAATGGAGACTGTGGACACAGAGTGGCCTGGTTGCAGTTGGTTTAGAAGTGACATTCAGATGTTCCAGATAGGATGATACAAACATTTTAAGGTCAAATTGTAAAGGGGGGAAGTTGACATTCTCCTTGAGCTGTACTTACTGTCAATTCCTGTGCGCCAAGTCTCCCTCTTAGATTTATAGTGAGATTTAAAGGTGGACTGGGGAGCCTGTCAACAAAGGTTTATCTTACTCATATGATGAGCCAGTTAAAGGACTGACCAGGTGTCCATCGTGTCCCAGTTTAGTTACAAAGATTATTAGATGGGCACATTTTTTTATATAATTTATTTCTTTCAGCTGCATGGAATCTTAGTTGCAGCATGCAGGCTTCTCTTTAGTTGTGGCACATGGACGCAGTAGATCTGGCACACGGGCTTAGTGAGCCCTTGGCAAGTAGGATCTTAGTTCCCCTATCAGGAATTGAACCTGCATCCCCTGCACTGGAAAGAAGATTCTTAACCACTGGAACTCCATGGAAGTCCCCTCAATGGGCTCTTTTGCTTTGAAGCTCTCTTTCTCAATATTGTAAAAAATGCAACATTTCTCAAAACTTTTGCAGTGTCTGGGATAATTAAAATTGAAAAACAATGTAAAAACCTAGTAGCTAAGTTGCAGAAGCCCAACATTGCCTTATTTACTTTAAATACACCACCACTTACATATTTATAAAGGTAGATGTATTTTATCCATATAGGTTTTACACACCAATAAAGCCAAACAAACACATTGATAACCTAAAAACCAACAGAACTGTATAGCTAATACAATAAAAATGCAAAATAGCCACATAAAGCTCCAGATATTATTTGCTCAAACTAAATTGTTGTTCCCAGTGTGATCGTGGTGCTGAACGCTGATCAGGCTTGGTGTGCTGACTTTCAGAATGCCGTGTGATGAGTCAGTTTTGCACTGCTAATGAGCCTTCATTCCCACAGAGTAAAATTACGTCCTCTGGCCTTAACTCTCTGTGCGCATGTCTTATACGTATAGTAATCCTCTTCTTCCTCATTAACTCCCAGCAAGGTTACACCATTTGATCCCAAAAGAATGGAGACTGTGGACACAGAGTGGCCTGGTTGCAGTTGGTTTAGAAGTGACATTCAGATGTTCCAGATAGGATGATACAAACATTTTAAGTCTTGCCATCAAATTAAGTACGGAACTGGGATTTCCCTGGTGGCCTCGTTGTTAGGTTCTTGGCTTTTACTGCCATGGCCCGGGTTCAGTCCCTGGTGGGGGAATTGAGATTGAGCAAGCTGTGCAGCTTGGCCAAAGTAAGTAAGTAGAGAATTAAAATTGCCATGGTGATTGCTTGTGGACTGTGGGATATGGCTGGCTCGGGTTTGAGGCTCAAGAAGGCAGATAATGGATCTGATCTGTCGGTTCCATCCTACCATGAAATTGTTGTTGTTCAGTCACCGGCTAATGTCTGACTCTGCAGAGGATAGATTTTTTTTTTACCCCTAGTGGGTAAGCTTTCAGACTTTTAGGCTAGTGAGTAGCATTTTTGTTTTTACTTTTACATGATTTCATTGACCTTAAGTTAGCTTCTACCAAATTTCAGTGCTGAAGTGTGGAGCTGTGGACTGACTTCCTCTAGACATGCTGTTGCTCAGTGTAGCTTTCCCACTCCCTCCTCAAGGGAACGTGTAGCCGGCTCTGCCACTGGTGTGTCTATAGGAGGCGAGTTGTTTTCAGCCACTTGCCTTCAGATGTGCTTCAGGAGCACCAGTCTTGGGATGAAAGATGTCATTTTGTGTTCTCAGCCCTTCTCTGCAGGAAAGGCTGTTGTTTTCAGTTTGTGGCTGTGGCAGTGATGGTCCAGCATCCAGGCGAGAGCAGTGAGTTTTGCATTACCCTCCTGGTTCACCAAAGTTCAAATTTTGGGCACTCCATGCTTTGGGTAGAAAACCTGATTACGCTGTTGACCAGAGCAAAGTAGTAAATCAGTCTTACTTTTGCTTACTGTGTATTTTTCTTAACCAGCTGGGGGTGGGAACTTGTGTTTGATCTGCTTTAGATGGGGATACACACTTTACCATCCACCCAGGCGTACAGTCTCAACAATCGCTGTACTTCATTAAGAACATCCCACCAGCTTATAGATGCAACATACCCAAGTTGACTTTCCTTAGTTACATTCCTTTCCTGCAGAAGGGAAAATCCCATGGAGAATCCCATGGACAGAGGAGCCTGGTGGGCTGCAGTCCACGGGGTCACAAAGAATCGGACATGACTGAAGTGACTTAGCATGTACATTCCTTTGCATGTAATTTTTTTCTCAAGTTTGGAAGTTAGGAAAGAATTTAGGTTTCTAAGATTTTTTACCAATATTGGACCTAAAGTGTCAGCCATACTTTCTTTTCTTTCCTCTTCTTTGTTACCATCTTTCAATATCACACTCTCTCTCTCTCGTGGGTGTGTGTATGTCGAGGCGCTGTTCTTTAACTTTTAGAGTCCTTGTGCTTAGACTTGTAAACAAGTTTTCTTGTTCATCATAAAGTTCAGTGCTTGCTTCTACTCCCAGAGTCAGGTATAGTCCAAGTCTTAATGTCCAAGTTTTATATAACTGGGTTTCTAGCATGAATGTCAAAATAGTTTGTAATTGTAGCTAATTAGTGCTGTTAAGGCCATTATTGTAAATATTTTCACAGAGGAAGTTAGGAGACTTTCATAGGAACTGGTAGAAAAGTGGGTTAAAACATAGTGTTGTGAAACTTCTAACTGTGTAAATATGCATTTAGCTATTTGTAATTTCTAACAGTAAGTGGCTCACTGGTAAAGAGTCCTCTTGCCAATGCAGGAGACAAGGGTTTGATCCCTGGGCTGGAAAGATCCCCTGGAGAAGGAAATGGCAACCCACTCCAGTATTGTTTAGGAAATCCCATGGACAGAGGAGCCTGATGGGCTACAGTCCATGGGGTTGCAGAAAAGTTGGAAAGAAAGACTAAACAACAAACAGCAACAGTAAGTTGACATTTTAAATGCTGAGGGATTACTGTGATTTACCTATTAAAATATGTTTTAGTATAATTCATACGAAGACAGATATGGTCACACATGTGCCATTGATTGAAAGGCATTACATTTATTGGACTAAAAATGGGCCATGATCTGAAATGAAAAAAACAATTATTGGTAGGGACTAGGCAGCCCTCCCAGTACACTCGTTTTCCTGTCCCCTCTGATGGGCTCGCATGACCTCAGAGTGTCTCAGTCCACAGACAACATCCTTCAGGAGTCTGACCCCTCCCGGTCATTCAGTTTCAACACCTACACCATGCAAATGTTTTACTAGAAATAATGCCTATCCTAACCGTGAGACATACAGGTTTGTTTTGGAAATATGCATTTTCGTCATGACTTTGGCAAACGTGTTTTGGATGCCTCCTGTTTACCAGGTCCCAGGCTAGGGGTGGGTAAGGCGAAGAAGGGAGTTCTTGTGTTTTCAGGAAGCTTCCAGTCTGGGCAGAATTGTGTAACCAGAGATGGTGTTCAGAGTCACCTGTGAAATGAGTAAGCCTTTCTCACATCCCTGGTCCCGCGTGCCCGTGATGCTGGTTCAAGTTGAGTTGTGCTGAGACCTGAGCATCTGTGCTTCTACAATAAAACCACCTGACCAAAAAAAAAAAGCCCAAACTTCTCCTTTAAGAACCAGCAGAAGAGACAAAGAACAAATGACTATGAGAGGTTAACACAGTGGAGGCTCGGGATACAATAAATGCACTGAACAGTGATATAATTTTTTAAATTATAAAGCGTATCTATAGAAAATTCATAAAATATACATGTATATCACACTGAGTTATTATGAAGTGAACACCTTTGTGACTACTATCAGGAAATAGAGTATTGGAAATTCCCTACGTGTCCAGTTGTTAGGACTCTATTCTTTCACTGCAGGTATTCCCTGATCATTCCCTGATCAGGGAACTAAGATTCTGCATGATGTGCAACATGACCAACGAAATAGTGTTGCCAGCACCTGAGAAGTTCTTCCCACACCTCTTCCTAGTTAACTCTTCCTAAGTCAAGTAGCCTGACTCCTGCTTTTCTTTATATTTTTACCACTGATGACGGCATCCCTAATCAGTATAGTTTAATTCTATCTGTTTTGAACTTAAAGATATTAAATCCTACTGCGTTCTATTCCTTGGATCACTGTCATTTGTAAAATTCATCCAAGTTGTGGTATGTAGCTTGTTGGTTCATTTTCATCACCGCATAGTAGTACATTGTATGAACACACCATTGTCTGTCTGCTCTCTTGCTGATGGATACGTGGGTTGATTGTCATCTCTGCCCACTGAACAACACTTACGTGAACAGTGTGTGTGTGTGTATGTGTGTGTATACGCTCTGGTGCCCACATGCACCAGTTCCTCTAGGGTATTTTGCATATAGGAAACCTATATGATGTTATGTGTTGTCAACTTACCTACAGTGGGTAATGCCCACCTGTTTTTCCTCAGTGACTGAACCAATTTAGAGTACACAAAAGTTCCAGCAATACATCAAAGTTCCTGTTGCTGGGCTTCCCTGGTGGTCCAGTGGGTAAGGACACCACCTTGCAGTGCAAGGGGCACGATGGGAGGCCCACACAGGCCAAAGAACAAAGATGGATGAAAATGAATAAATGAAAGACCAAAAGAAGTGGCCAAAAAAAAAAAATCTAAAACAAAAAAAATTAAAAAATAAAATCTAAAAAAAAAAAAAAAAAAAGTTCCTGTTGCTTTACTTCCATGGTGGGGATGATAAATTTTGCCTGGTCAGTAAAAAATGGGAAGGAGAGAGGAGGATAAGGCTATTTTAAGCATATGAGGAGGAATGAGAATAAGAGGGCATGATAAGTTTGGAAGGAGGGTGCATGCATCCTGGGAGCCCGTGTGGAGGTGGCGGAAGGTGAATGGAAGTTTGTCATGTGCTGGGGAGTCCGGTCCTCATTCTATGGCAGTGGTGCAGGCGAAAGACAGCAGACCTACATTTTTAAAAGGCAGCTCTGTGGAGGATGAGCTGGTAGCTCCTCTAACCCAGGAAGAAATGAGAGAGGGCAGGGTTGGAGGGGATGGGATCCAGCCGTGCTGAGACCACAGTCAGCAATTCTGCCAATTCTGTTGATTGTGGGGAGAGAGAGACAGGAGTCTGGGTTTCTGCCTGGGGAACTGTAAGTGGTGTTTGATTAGGCTGGGGAATTCCAAAAGCGAAGCATTTGAGGCCGGGCGACAGTGATGGGAAGTGAAGCTAGTTATAGACGTGGCATTCAAGGTAGCCGTACATTATCTCATGTAAGTGTTTTGAACTCAAGAGGGCTGGACTGGAGATGTCCTCAGGGTCCGGGTGGTGGTTGAAGCGTCCAGGGGGTGGATGCAGCTGCCCACAGAGTCTGAGGAGGATGGGGTGGGTGGAGGGGAGAAGGGGATTGAGAAAAACAGACCAAGAAGGGGCAACCAAAGAAGAGGTAAGCCGGAAGAAATTAGATCGTACAAGCTGAGGAAGAAAAGGATTTGCAGGAAGAGACTCGTAACTGATGCCCAGTGCCCTCAGAAGACACTGAGTGGAATTACAAGGTGTGCTCTGTGTGTGGCAGGAGAGAAGGACTTGGGGTCAGGGTGTGTCAGTCAGAGGAGCGCAGGGAGCAGAGGTGATGGAGCAGGGGCTTAAGAGCAAATTGTGGGTGAGGAAGTGGGGAACCAGGTGAGAAGTGCTTTCTCACTGGGCAGTGTGTGTGTTGGCCACTCAGTCCTGTCTGACTTTTTGTGACCCCATAGACTGTAGCCACCAGGCTCCTCTGTCCATGGGATTCTCCCAGCAAGAATACTGGAGTGGGTTGCCATGCCTTCCTCAAGGGGATCTTCCTGACCCAGGAATCGAACCTGGGTCTCCTGTATTGCAGGCAGATGCTTTACCGTCTGAGCCACCAGGGAGTGAATGGAAAACCACAAGCACGTCTGGTAGAATGCGAGGAGGAATGAAGAGGGGAGGATTTTTGTGTGGTAAATTGGCAGACGCTGGTACATGATTCTCTGTAGCTAAACAGAAAAGAAGACTGTACCTGAAACCTCAGCATGAGGAACGGGAAGGACCCAAATGTTGGCCAACGCACTTAGCATTGAGCTTGAGAGTATATGAGTCCCTGGGAAGGGAGAGGAGGTGAGAGAATTGGCATAGACTGAATACATCTATAGAGATGAGAGTTTTCAGAGATTAAGAAATTGGGGAGTTCTGACTTATAATAGCGTGTTGCTTCCTGAAGAAGAGGTGGCTCATTTGGCTGAGTAAGGATGAAAGGTAATGGTTAACAGGTACCCAGGTTGAATTACATAGTTGTTGACAATTGGTTTGTCAGTCTGCTAAGTAGGAAGAATATGAGCATTCTTCTGTAAGCCAGATGTTTTGAACTCAAGAGCTGGACTGGAGATGAAGCCCAGGGGTGGATGCAGCTGCCCACAGAGTCTGAGGAGGATGGGGTGGGTGGAGGGAGAAGGGATTGAGAAAACAGACCAAGAAGGGGCAACCAAAGAAGAGGTAAGCCGGAAGAAATTAGATCGTACAAGCTGAGGAAGAAAAGGATTTGCAGGAAGAGACTCGTAACTGATGCCCAGTGCCCTCAGAAGACACTGAGTGGAATTACAAGGTGTGCTCTGTGTGTGGCAGGAGAGAAGGACTTGGGGTCAGGGTGTGTCAGTCAGAGGAGCGCAGGGAGCAGAGGTGATGGAGCAGGGGCTTAAGAGCAAATTGTGGGTGAGGAAGTGGGGAACCAGGTGAGAAGTGCTTTCTCACTGGGCAGTGTGTGTGTTGGCCACTCAGTCCTGTCTGACTTTTTGTGACCCCATAGACTGTAGCCACCAGGCTCCTCTGTCCATGGGATTCTCCCAGCAAGAATACTGGAGTGGGTTGCCATGCCTTCCTCAAGGGGATCTTCCTGACCCAGGAATCGAACCTGGGTCTCCTGTATTGCAGGCAGATGCTTTACCGTCTGAGCCACCAGGGAGTGAATGGAAAACCACAAGCACGTCTGGTAGAATGCGAGGAGGAATGAAGAGGGGAGGATTTGTGTGTGGTAAATTGGCAGACGCTGGTACATGATTCTCTGTAGCTAAACAGAAAAGAAGACTGTACCTGAAACCTCAGCATGAGGAACGGGAAGGACCCAAATGTTGGCCAACGCACTTAGCATTGAGCTTGAGAGTATATGAGTCCCTGGGAAGGGAGAGGAGGTGAGAGAATTGGCATAGACTGAATACATCTATAGAGATGAGAGTTTTCAGAGATTAAGAAATTGGGGAGTTCTGACTTATAATAGCGTGTTGCTTCCTGAAGAAGAGGTGGCTCATTTGGCTGAGTAAGGATGAAAGGTAATGGTTAACAGGTACCCAGGTTGAATTACATAGTTGTTGACAATTGGTTTGTCAGTCTGCTAAGTAGGAAGAATATGAGCATCTCTGAACAGATGTGGTAAGGCACGTGTAGCCATGCCTCTGGAGAGTGTCAGAGGAAGTGGGAAATCTTCTGCACTCCAGTGGTGTGTAACAACCTCCTGCTTCTATCCTTCCTTTTTCTGTACAGAAAGGGAGTCCTTTATTTTAAAAAATTCATTGAAGTATCATCAACTAACAATATTAGTTTCAGGCATATAGCATCGTGATTTAGTACTCTTATAGATTACACACCATACAGTATTATTATAAAATGTTGGTTATATTCCCTGTGCTGTACCTCATATTCCTGTGACTTAGTTTCTAACTGGTAGTTTGTAACTGTTAATCCTTGGCACATGTGTTTCCTCGTTCCCAACTCTTCTCCTCTCTGGTAACCACTAGTTTGTTCTCTGTAATACAGATCCTCTTCTGTATCATTTTCATGTGATCATAGTTTATAACATGATTTCCCACCAGTGTGCGATGGTCAAAGAACTGTTATTAGAGACAAAACGTGAGTGTGCCTGAGTGTGTGTATGCATCTCAGTCCTCTTCAGCTGAAGACCACCAAGAGCATGCCTAGAGTTGAGCAAGTGGAGTTTACCCCTCATTGCAGCAGGAAGACACCAGACGATACCTCAGGGAAACTCAGGAGGAGGTGGGGGAGCTGTCGTGAAAACTGGGCTTTGACTGGATACTTTCAGGGAGGTTCTATGGAATCAGGGACGTGTTCTGTATTGGATAATTGTCAGAGGCAGGACAATTCTGTGACTCAATATCTTATTAAATCTTATACTGAGGGCATACTGGATTGAGGAAAAAACCGGAGTTGGTGAGGAAATGACAGTTACTCATTAAGTGATCTTGTTTTTTATGTCACTTTGTCCTGATCTCAGAGGCTTCATTTGATACAGATAGATACTCTGTGAGATGATACCCCACAGTAGGAGCTCTGAGGTCTAGCTGTGAATGTCAGATCAATTCTGGGCCTCAGGGATGGGCTTATTTTTCATATGTCCATGTACGATATTTATATATATGTACATAATACATGTGTATCTTTAACTTTTAAGGGAGATGTTTATTGTTTGGGTGATTGCAGTTTTAATGTGTATTGGTAAGGGTTTAAAAATTCTCTCCCAGTGTAGCATTTTATCCATATACCATGGCTCATTACTTCAGGGTATACCTTTTCAGCTGTGTTATCTGCATAACATGCACTGCCATTTGGAAAACTGGTTTTCTCTCTGTGGAATGTGTAGGAAACAGAAGGTTCTTTGATTGACCCAGGTGGGAAGTGGGTGGCAATGAGGGCAGAGAGGAGGGATATTTTTAGAAATGTTTAGAGGGTTAACACAACACTGAACATCAGCGATGCTCCAGTAAAACTCTTTTCTTAATATTTATTTATTTTGGTTGTGAGGAGTCTTCACAGCCTGTCTGCAGGCTTTCTCTAGTTGCAAAGAGCAGGGGCTGCTATCTAGTTGTGGTGCACGGCATCTCATTGCAGTGTCTTCTCTTGTTTTGGAGCACCGGCTCTAGGGGACACAGGCAGCGTTGAGGCTCTTAGGCTCGAGAGTGCTGGTTCAGTAGTAGTGGCATATGGCGTTAGTTTCTGTGTGGCATATGGGATCTCCCTAGACCAAGGATTGAGCCAGTGTCCCTTGCATTGCCAGGCAGATTCTTAACCACTAGACCACCAGGGAGATCCAAAATCTCTTTTTAAAAAAGAAATATTTAGAAGATAGAGCGGACAGAACTTGATATCAGAATATAGTTTGTAGGGGAAGCCAGAAGGGTGAGGGATGATGCCTAGGTTTCTGGCTGAGGAGTTGAGTAGGAGGTGATGTTCCTTACCAGGATGGGGAAAAAGAAGTGACAGGTTGGCCGGAGGAGGGAGGGTAACAACTTTTAAATAAGAATCTCCACAGAAGCATAAATCTGTTTGTGGGAAGACTGATTGCTACATTCACTCTTGTAGGTGTCTAGTGTCTAATGAAGAATAAGACTTTATTTAACAGCAGAAACTGTAACTGCCCAAGAAACCAAAATCTTAAGTGCTATTGTCCACATACTCTTTCACTGTAGGCAACTCTGTGTAAATCTATATTTTCATATGTCCATGTACATATTTATATATATTTTAAAGTATCTTTAACTTTTAAGGAGATGTTTATTGTTTGGGTGATTGCAGTTTTAATGTGTATTGGTAAGGGTTTAAAAATTCTCTCCCAGTGTAGCATTTTATCCATATACCATGGCTCATTACTTCAGGGTATACCTTTTCAGCTGTGTTATCTGCATAACATGCACTGCCATTTGGAAAACTGGTTTTCTCTCTGTGGAATGTGTAGGAAACAGAAGGTTCTTTGATTGACCCAGGTGGGAAGTGGGTGGCAATGAGGGCAGAGAGGAGGGATATTTTTAGAAATGTTTAGAGGGTTAACACAACACTGAACATCAGCGATGCTCCAGTAAAACTCTTTTCTTAATATTTATTTATTTTGGTTGTGAGGAGTCTTCACAGCCTGTCTGCAGGCTTTCTCTAGTTGCAAAGAGCAGGGGCTGCTATCTAGTTGTGGTGCACGGCATCTCATTGCAGTGTCTTCTCTTGTTTCGGAGCACCGGCTCTAGGGGACACAGGCAGCGTTGAGGCTCTTAGGCTCGAGAGTGCTGGTTCAGTAGTAGTGGCATATGGCGTTAGTTTCTGTGTGGCATATGGGATCTCCCTAGACCAAGGATTGAGCCAGTGTCCCTTGCATTGCCAGGCAGATTCTTAACCACTAGACCACCAGGGAGATCCAAAATCTCTTTTTAAAAAAGAAATATTTAGAAGATAGAGCGGACAGAACTTGATATCAGAATATAGTTTGTAGGGGAAGCCAGAAGGGTGAGGGATGATGCCTAGGTTTCTGGCTGAGGAGTTGAGTAGGAGGTGATGTTCCTTACCAGGATGGGGAAAAAGAAGTGACAGGTTGGCCGGAGGAGGGAGGGTAACAACTTTTAAATAAGAATCTCCACAGAAGCATAAATCTGTTTGTGGGAAGACTGATTGCTACATTCACTCTTGTAGGTGTCTAGTGTCTAATGAAGAATAAGACTTTATTTAACAGCAGAAACTGTAACTGCCCAAGAAACCAAAATCTTAAGTGCTATTGTCCACATACTCTTTCACTGTAGGCAACTCTGTGTAAATGCCAAGATTGTGATGAGGAGATTGTTTGATGGAGAGGAACCAGGGGACGCTGGTTTAGGCATCTTAGTGGCTACCGTTGTCAAGGTGTGACATCTGTATATAGGGGTTTCTGTGCCTGGTATACAGAAACTCAGGCTAACCTCAAAACCATGTCTTGAAACTTTGTGCTGAAATATCAAATCCCAAGGATGCCAAGGTGGGTTAGCTATCATGTGGGCACCAGGCATAGGCGCATAGCAAGAGCTCAGGCTGAATTGTGAGGAGCGAGTCTGGGCTCAACAGAAGGGTTCTGTATGAACTATTGTGTCTACTCTGGGTGCAGAAAAGGGTGAGGCTCTGTTCAGGCATTGTTCAGCCCAGGTTCAAAACTTTACACATTTATTATAGAAATGATCCACAGCTTTTTAGTAGAAACATTATGAAGAGAGGAAGAGAGAGGAAGGAAATTTAAATTTATCTGTAGCCACCTGCAAACAAACTAAGACACAGGCTTCCTTTGCCTGTTTTCATTCTGACCTTCTGAACTTGTGTAAAGAGGAAAAAGACGTGTAAAAGGCAGCTTTTCTGGTTGACATGTCTACTTGGCAGGGACTAGGTTGATCAAGGGAATTTGATGTATTAAATGTGAGCTTGCTTTGCCATTGTCATTTCTCTTTGTGTTGGGAAAGGCTCTCCACTAGCTGACTGTTCTGGCCTTGAAAAAGAGCAATCACTTTTTCTTATCGAGATTCTTTTATCTTCCACCTTAATATTTTGGATCAAAATATGCAATTAAATTTTTTCATAGGTAAAAATAGTAAGCTTTTCCATGTGAGGGTGGTCTTCTCTATAAAATTAAAGTGAAATTATAATGATTTATTTTAGCTCATTAATACGTGTATGTCATGTATAAATTCCATTTTATTAAACTTACACTTACTTTTGAATTACAAGCCATTTTCTCAGATCGGGAAAATGATAAACCTGCAGAGATGAAAAATCTCTAAATGGTAATGGTTGGGTTAGATTTCAGATTATAGGTATAGAAGCAGCATTAAAGCCTGAGACTAATTCCCTTCCTTCTCTTGGGCAGTGGCCCAGTTAGATCTTTAAGCCGAAGACACTATTCCTCTTTTCAGATCCTCTGTGTCTCATCGGCTACTGAATTGTTCATGTACCTTTGGGAATCTTTAAGCTCTCCATTAATCAAGATTTCAAAGCATTCTCATAGTAGTTAAAGACAATATTTGCATTGTTTTGTCAAGAATTCCTTTTACTAATTTGGTTATTTTTCTTTTTAGCTTTTAACCATTGCATCATATACTAAAAATGAGGCCACTGTACTACCTATGTGAAAAAACAATGAATTCTTTTGGGGCGGAGGGTGGGCATCTTTTTCAACATTTATTCACTTGAAGGGTTCTGTATGAACTATTGTGTCTACTCTGGGTGCAAAATGACTTTTTTTGGGGTTCAAAACTTTACACATTTATTATAGAAATGATCCACAGCTTTTAGTAGAAACATTATGAAGAGAGGAAGAGAGGAAGGAAATTTAAATTTATCTGTAGCCACCTGCAAACAAACTAAGACACAGGCTTCCTTTGCCTGTTTTCATTCTGACCTTCTGAACTTGTGTAAAGAGGAAAAGACGGTAAAAGGCAGCTTTTCTGGTTGACATGTCTACTTGGCAGGGACTAGGTTGATCAAGGGAATTTGATGTATTAAATGTGAGCTTGCTTTGCCATTGTCATTTCTCTTTGTGTTGGGAAAGGCTCTCCACTAGCTGACTGTTCTGGCCTTGAAAAAGAGCAATCACTTTTTCTTATCGAGATTCTTTTATCTTCCACCTTAATATTTTGGATCAAAATATGCAATTAAATTTTTTCATAGGTAAAAATAGTAAGCTTTTCCATGTGAGGGTGGTCTTCTCTATAAAATTAAAGTGAAATTATAATGATTTATTTTAGCTCATTAATACGTGTATGTCATGTATAAATTCCATTTTATTAAACTTACACTTACTTTTGAATTACAAGCCATTTTCTCAGATCGGGAAAAATGATAAACCTGCAGAGATGAAAAATCTCTAAATGGTAATGGTTGGGTTAGATTTCAGATTATAGGTATAGAAGCAGCATTAAAGCCTGAGACTAATTCCCTTCCTTCTCTTGGGCAGTGGCCCAGTTAGATCTTTAAGCCGAAGACACTATTCCTCTTTTCAGATCCTCTGTGTCTCATCGGCTACTGAATTGTTCATGTACCTTTGGGAATCTTTAAGCTCTCCATTAATCAAGATTTCAAAGCATTCTCATAGTAGTTAAAGACAATATTTGCATTGTTTTGTCAAGAATTCCCTTTTACTAATTTGGTTATTTTTATTTTTAGCATTTAAGCATTGTATCATATACTAAAAATGAGGCCACTGTACTACCTATGTGAAAAAACAATGAATTCTTTTGGGGCGGAGGGGTGGGCATCTTTTTTTCAACATTTATTCACTTCAAGTTTGCAGTGTTTTGTTGTCGGTTTGCTTTGTATTTGGGGGCTAAGACAATTCCTTCTTCGGTCCCAACTCTTTTCATAGGTTCTTGAAAAGCCTCAAGAATAAAAGGGCCGGGTGAACACTGCTGCTTGTGTGTCACTGTCAGTGAATTCTTTTTAAGTTAGAAGATACTTTTGAGAAAAATCTTAGAGTATAATCCTTTTATCTTTTATATCAGAAAGTTGAGACTAAAAGAAGTGGGTGACTTCTGAGTTTTCTGAGAGAAAAGTTGTGATTTTTTTTTTTCAGTATATAATTTTGGAAGTTAAAATTAATGAACACTGAATCAGTTAACCAATTGACAAACAGTATGGTTTTTGTGTTTTACTTGGTAAAAATTAAAATTAAACTGAAGTCCACATGAATAATGAATACATCATTTTAACTAATAATCCTTCCTTATTTAAGTGGACATTGAAAAGGTTATCTGTTTAAACTAGTATTTTAAATTCACTCTTCTATTAAGGAAAAAAATTCTTGTATATTTCTTTGAGCTGTCAAAACTCTTCCTTCATTTGCAGTGTTTCATTAATTGAGTAAGTGATCATATAACTGAATATAATTTAGCAGCTATGTAAATTTTACAGTAATTTTTCTTTGATTAGGGCAGAAATACATAATTGGAAAGAGGAGGAAAACAGTTTTACTTTTTTATGTGAATATATTATCTTGTGATACAGTTATTTCTTCCAGAATGAGACCTTAAAAATTAGTTAGTGGACTTTGGAGATAGGGAGTACCTTAGAATTCACCTGGTTCAACAAGTTCCCTTTATAGACAATGATGTTGAGAAGCAAAGTGTAGGAATTCCCTGGCGGTCCAGTGTTTGGGACGCTGCACTTTCACTGGGAGGGCATGGGTTTGAACTCTGGTAGGTTAACTGAGATCTTGCATGCCATGCTATGCAGGGTGACATTTTGTTGTTGTTGTTAAGTTTTAACATCTTTTTTTTTGCCTTTTTTCTTATTTTTTTATTTATTTATTTTCATTCATCTTTATTCTTTGGCCTGTGTGGGCCTCCCATTGCAGTGGTCTCTCTCATTGCAGAGCACTGGCTCTGTGCACATGAGCTCCAGAGCGCCATCTCATAATTGGACACACTGGTCCAGCCGCTCCACGGCATGTGGGACCTTCTCAGGCCAGGGATCAAACCCATGCTCCTTGAACTGCAAGGCGAACTCTCTACCCACTGGACCACCAGGGAAGCCTGCAGGGTGACATTTGACCAGAATCTAACTCAGATCTTTAGTTTCTTTGGCCAGTGCATTTCACTCTTAAGGCATGCTATTCTGTGAAAACCAGCCAAGATGTTATTTAAAAAGAAAGCGGTGTGGGGGAAATGACACATTTTGTATGTGCATCATACAAAATACTTCTGCAGTGGGGATAACCACATTGATAAAACTTATATTTTCTTTTTAGGTGAGAGTTACGTGTGCGCGTCAAATGAACCATTTCGTAAAGTTGATTACACCAAAAATGTGAATCCGAACTGGTCTGTAAACATCAAGGGGGGAACCACCCGAGCCTTGGCTCCTCCCTCCTCGGTGAAGAGTGAAGTGAAGGAAAGTAAAGATTTCATCAAGCCCAAATTGGTGACTGTGATTCGAAGTGGAGTGAAGCCTAGAAAAGCTGTGCGGATCCTTCTGAATAAGAAGACTGCTCATTCCTTCGAACAGGTCTTAACCGATATCACCGAAGCCATTAAACTGGACTCAGGAGTGGTGAAGAGGCTCTGCACACTGGACGGGAAGCAGGTAGGTTGTCTCCAGCCCATGTGCTCCGGCTTCTTTTACTCTCTCTCTACCGCGGTGGTCCATAGTTAATGATATGAGTTTCCTACTTCACTAGAAGTGATCCCAGTAGTTCTTCTTGGAAGGGGCTCCTGTTGTCCTTTATTGTGAAAACTGTGAGCAAGCCGCTTACCTGTCTCTTTATCCAAGTGTCTCGAAAGAGATGTAGAGAAATCAATCATAAACTTCATTTTATTTTTTTATTCAAGTATAGTCGATTTACAATGTTACTGGTATATAGCAAAGTGATTCAGTTATATATATATGTTCTTAATATTCTTTTCCAGTATGTTTATCATAGGACGCTGCATACAGTTCTCTATGCTGTGCAGTAGGACCTTGTTTTTTATTTATTATATGTATAAAAGTTTACAGCTGCTCATCTCAACCTCCCGCTCCATGCCTTCCCCGACTCCCTCCCTCTTGGCAACCACCAGTCTCACCTCTGTATGTCCACGATTCTGTTTCTGTTTTATAGGTAGATTCGTTTGTCATATTTTAGATTCCATGAAAAAGTGATGTCATTTGGTATCTTCTCTCTTTCAGACTGACTTCACTTAGTGTGATTAATCTCTAGTTGCATCCCTGTTGCTGCATATGGTATTATTTTGTCCTTTTTTATGGTTAAGTAATATTCCATTGTGTGTGCCTGTCTCTGTGTGTGTGTGTCTACACACACACACACACACACATCCCACATCTTTATTCATTTATCTGTTGATGGACATTTAGGTTGTTTCCATGTCTTGGCTATTGTGAATAGTGCTGCAATGAACATAGGGGTGCATGTATATTTTTGAATTACAGATTTGTCTAGATTATGCCCAGGAGTGGGATCACTGATTTACATGGCAACTCTATTTTTAGTTTTCTGAGGTGCATCCATACTGTGTTCGTGGTAGTTGTACCAACCTACAGGGAAATGTATATTTCTGAGGGAAGAATGTAAGTTGAAGGGGCTTTCTACATGAAATGAAATACCCTCTATTTAAGAGTAAAAATATCTGTTGACCAGTAGAGTCACTATGGGTTTGGATAAATCACAGAAACAAAAATAAAAGGTATTTAGTTCTTTTAGGAAGGCCTTTCTTCCCTAGCAATGTATAATATAGAAAATGTATTTCAAGGAATGTACATTCATAAGAATGTCCATGTGAGTTTCATAGGAAGGAATGGAAATAATTAAGCAGGCTTTCTGGTAAATCTACCCAAATTACACAGGAAAATGCAGGCCAAATTATGGTAACAATAAGCAAAGGAACCTAATAGGCTAAAAAAAGTTGAGTGGATTGCAAGAATGCATGAGTAGCAGTTATACAAATATTACATTTCACCACAGTCAGATGATCATTCCTAAAAAAAGAGAAGGCTTCTGAAGTATATTTTTTTCTATTTTCAATAAAGTTAAGATGTTTATATTTACACTATATTAAACATTATAGTTTCCAGCATTCACTTTGTTGTTTCATTCCATTTTATTTCTTCCCTCAAACATAATTTATTTTGAGGTGTTTGGTTGTGTAGTGCTGAGAATGAATAATTAATTATCTTCAAAAACACAATTTGACTCCCTGGTTATTTTCCACGATTCTGTTTCTGTTTTATAGGTAGATTCGTTTGTCATATTTTAGATTCCATGAAAAAGTGATGTCATTTGGTATCTTCTCTCTTTCAGACTGACTTCACTTAGTGTGATTAATCTCTAGTTGCATCCCTGTTGCTGCATATGGTATTATTTTGTCCTTTTTTATGGTTAAGTAATATTCCATTGTGTGTGCCTGTCTCTGTGTGTGTGTGTCTACACACACACACACACACACATCCCACATCTTTATTCATTTATCTGTTGATGGACATTTAGGTTGTTTCCATGTCTTGGCTATTGTGAATAGTGCTGCAATGAACATAGGGGTGCATGTATATTTTTGAATTACAGATTTGTCTAGATTATGCCCAGGAGTGGGATCACTGATTTACATGGCAACTCTATTTTTAGTTTTCTGAGGTGCATCCATACTGTGTTCGTGGTAGTTGTACCAACCTACAGGGAAATGTATATTTCTGAGGGAAGAATGTAAGTTGAAGGGGCTTTCTACATGAAATGAAATACCCTCTATTTAAGAGTAAAAATATCTGTTGACCAGTAGAGTCACTATGGGTTTGGATAAATCACAGAAACAAAAATAAAAGGTATTTAGTTCTTTTAGGAAGGCCTTTCTTCCCTAGCAATGTATAATATAGAAAATGTATTTCAAGGAATGTACATTCATAAGAATGTCCATGTGAGTTTCATAGGAAGGAATGGAAATAATTAAGCAGGCTTTCTGGTAAATCTACCCAAATTACACAGGAAAATGCAGGCCAAATTATGGTAACAATAAGCAAAGGAACCTAATAGGCTAAAAAAAGTTGAGTGGATTGCAAGAATGCATGAGTAGCAGTTATACAAATATTACATTTCACCACAGTCAGATGATCATTCCTAAAAAAAGAGAAGGCTTCTGAAGTATATTTTTTTCTATTTTCAATAAAGTTAAGATGTTTATATTTACACTATATTAAACATTATAGTTTCCAGCATTCACTTTGTTGTTTCATTCCATTTTATTTCTTCCCTCAAACATAATTTATTTTGAGGTGTTTGGTTGTGTAGTGCTGAGAATGAATAATATCAAACACTGGAGTAGTGTCTTCTATAAAAACACAATTAGTTTCTGATTTTCTAGGACCAGATCTAGTTACTAGGTTGTTATCTTAAACCAAGATTTAAACAGTGAATTCTGAAGGTTCTAGTAGATGATAGTGAACTTATAAGAACTTTATTCATTAATTAAAATTAATAGTGAGAAGGCATAACATTTCATTAGCAGCCTGCCCCCAAATAGGTTCACAGTATGAATGGAAATAGACACTTTACATATAGCACAACGCAAAACACTTTAACATTTATCCGGCAAGTAAGTTAGGAAAAAAAAAAAGTAGATCACAAGACAGAAAGGAGATTTGGTAAATCAAATAGCTGATTCTTGGTGGACATAAGGAAGACAAGAAATGGAGAAGACAAATATTTAAGATACCTAACAAAAGGAAAAATGAAAGTCAAAGGTGCAGCAAATTAGAAAAGAGATATAAACTGGAATATAATAAAGATATTAAAAAATGAAATAGATTTGGAAATCTCCACATGAGTGTTGTTCAGGGAAAATGTAAGTAAAATACAGAAAATTGAAATAGAAACCACTGAAATTTAATAGTTATTAAAAAAGTTAAAAATATTTTTACTATTTGATCTAGTAAATTAACTGCTAGGAATTTATCCCAAATAACTGAAAATGCAAACATAATTATGCATAAGAATTTTCATCTTGGCAGTCAGATCAAAAGATTGGAAATAATTTAAAATCTCTAAAAAGCAGTTAAATGATGTTACTGTAAAATTTGTGTGGAAGATGTTGAAAATTGTGGTAGGGGGAGTATTTAAAGATAAAGGAAAATGTTAGGTGGAAAAAAGCAAGGAAAAAAGTCTGTAGTATGTTTTCAATTGTGTTAAGAAGGAAAAGTAGAGGAAGAATTTTTTTTAATGAATTCAGAAGGAAATAAAATTAGTTGCCATCAGAAATCCAATATTTGCTGTTATGATATCCACTACTTCTTTCTCGTATCTGCTTAGAAGCAGAGACCCAAGCACTGAGAAAGAAAATAAGACTGATTTCAATCAGATCATAGAAATTAAAACATTGAGTTCATCATTGAGATTTTGGCATGTGGTTGTAGAATGTTACATGAATCACTTTTGTCACTGTTTATCTTACAAAGATTAAAACATTATTTACCATGTGCAAAGAAAAGAGATTTTAATCTTTGAAATCAGATGTTTATTTGGAGAAATTATAGATTTCATTTTTGATAGACACAGCTTTGGATATTATGTTTTCAGATTCGAGTATCCTTAAAACTGATTCAACATTTGTAGTGTATGAAAATTTTCATTTGAGAATTTAGAAAGGATAATAGCAGCCTGCCCAAAGGCAAGTTCACTTTACATATAGCACAACGCAAAACACTTTAACATTTATCCGGCAAGTAAGTTAGGAAAAAAAAAAAGTAGATCACAAGACAGAAAGGAGATTTGGTAAATCAAATAGCTGATTCTTGGTGGACATAAGGAAGACAAGAAATGGAGAAGACAAATATTTAAGATACCTAACAAAAGGAAAAATGAAAGTCAAAGGTGCAGCAAATTAGAAAAGAGATATAAACTGGAATATAATAAAGATATTAAAAAATGAAATAGATTTGGAAATCTCCACATGAGTGTTGTTCAGGGAAAATGTAAGTAAAATACAGAAAATTGAAATAGAAACCACTGAAATTTAATAGTTATTAAAAAAGTTAAAAATATTTTTACTATTTGATCTAGTAAATTAACTGCTAGGAATTTATCCCAAATAACTGAAAATGCAAACATAATTATGCATAAGAATTTTCATCTTGGCAGTCAGATCAAAAGATTGGAAATAATTTAAAATCTCTAAAAAGCAGTTAAATGATGTTACTGTAAAATTTGTGTGGAAGATGTTGAAAATTGTGGTAGGGGGAGTATTTAAAGATAAAGGAAAATGTTAGGTGGAAAAAAGAAAGGAAAAAAGTCTGTAGTATGTTTTCAATTGTGTTAAGAAGGAAAAGTAGAGGAAGAATTTTTTTTAATGAATTCAGAAGGAAATAAAATTAGTTGCCATCAGAAATCCAATATTTGCTGTTATGATATCCACTACTTCTTTCTCGTATCTGCTTAGAAGCAGAGACCCAAGCACTGAGAAAGAAAATAAGACTGATTTCAATCAGATCATAGAAATTAAAACATTGAGTTCATCATTGAGATTTTGGCATGTGGTTGTAGAATGTTACATGAATCACTTTTGTCACTGTTTATCTTACAAAGATTAAAACATTATTTACCATGTGCAAAGAAAAGAGATTTTTTAATCTTTGAAATCAGATGTTTATTTGGAGAAATTATAGATTTCATTTTTGATAGACACAGCTTTGGATATTATGTTTTCAGATTCCGAGTATCCTTAAAAACTGATTCAACATTTGTAGTGTAGGTGGACTTACTATTTAAAACTTCAAGTCTGTCTTTTGGTTGGTTTCTAAGTGTAAAGAGAGATTAAATCTTGCTTTGAAATAGCCTGAGATTTGTCTTGTGCTTAAGATTAATAGAAGATTTTAAATGGGCAATGTTCATTTTGATTTTTTTTCATAAAATGAGTATTTCAAAGATATCTGCTCTCTAAAAACTCTCAGAAAAGAACAGCTTTGCTTAGGTGCTGAGAAGGGAACTAAGATGTGTTAATGAATTGTCTCTGCATAAAATTTTAGATCGTCTGCTTTGACTTTAATGTTCTTTCTCCTGGTTACCTCCTACTCCTATTTTGTTCTCACTTTAATTAGTCTGATCTTTGACACAGGGATACATTTATAGGCAGTTCATCATGAACAGTCTAGGGATCCCACTCTGACACCTGTGCTAGAGTTTTAAGGGGCCCTGGTTCTCTTTTACAGCTTGAGAGCTTTCTTAATTCAGGAGGTCATGGTGTATCATGTGCCAGTTAGCATTTCTGTTGTGAAATCCATGTCCCTGAAGTCTTTTCTTCCCTCATAAGGGATAACCCCATCTTCCTAGAAGTAGGGTCTCCATTTCCGAAGTCTGACTTGGTTAGTATAACGAACTGATGTATTTTATGTCCCTTTAAAAAATCACTTAAGATAAAAACCATGTTTTAGGATTTTGTCCATGAGAACTCTTGGGTTTTCCTTAGTTTTAAGCCATGGTTCTCAGTTAGGTGCACTTTTGTCTTTACGGGACCTTTGGCAATGTCTTTGAGTTTTAGAAGGAAATAAAATTAGTTGCCATCAGAAATCCAATATTTGCTGTTATGATATCCACTACTTCTTTCTCGTATCTGCTTAGAAGCAGAGACCCAAGCACTGAGAAAGAAAATAAGACTGATTTCAATCAGATCATAGAAATTAAAACATTGAGTTCATCATTGAGATTTTGGCATGTGGTTGTAGAATGTTACATGAATCACTTTTGTCACTGTTTATCTTACAAAGATTAAAACATTATTTACCATGTGCAAAGAAAAGAGATTTTTTAATCTTTGAAATCAGATGTTTATTTGGAGAAATTATAGATTTCATTTTTGATAGACACAGCTTTGGATATTATGTTTTCAGATTCCCGAGTATCCTTAAAAACTGATTCAACATTTGTAGTGTAGGTGGACTTACTATTTAAAACTTCAAGTCTGTCTTTTGGTTGGTTTCTAAGTGTAAAGAGAGATTAAATCTTGCTTTGAAATAGCCTGAGATTTGTCTTGTGCTTAAGATTAATAGAAGATTTTAAATGGGCAATGTTCATTTTGATTTTTTTTCATAAAATGAGTATTTCAAAGATATCTGCTCTCTAAAAACTCTCAGAAAAGAACAGCTTTGCTTAGGTGCTGAGAAGGGAACTAAGATGTGTTAATGAATTGTCTCTGCATAAAATTTTAGATCGTCTGCTTTGACTTTAATGTTCTTTCTCCTGGTTACCTCCTACTCCTATTTTGTTCTCACTTTAATTAGTCTGATCTTTGACACAGGGATACATTTATAGGCAGTTCATCATGAACAGTCTAGGGATCCCACTCTGACACCTGTGCTAGAGTTTTAAGGGGCCCTGGTTCTCTTTTACAGCTTGAGAGCTTTCTTAATTCAGGAGGTCATGGTGTATCATGTGCCAGTTAGCATTTCTGTTGTGAAATCCATGTCCCTGAAGTCTTTTCTTCCCTCATAAGGGATAACCCCATCTTCCTAGAAGTAGGGTCTCCATTTCCGAAGTCTGACTTGGTTAGTATAACGAACTGATGTATTTTATGTCCCTTTAAAAAATCACTTAAGATAAAAACCATGTTTTAGGATTTTGTCCATGAGAACTCTTGGGTTTTCCTTAGTTTTAAGCCATGGTTCTCAGTTAGGTGCACTTTTGTCTTTACGGGACCTTTGGCAATGTCTTTGAGTTTTTGATCTTGACTGGCATTTAGTGGGTGGATGTCAGAGGAGACTGCTAGCCATCCTGCAATTCACAGGACAGCCACAGAGTAATTCGCTGGGGTCCATAATGTTGTCAGTAATGCTGAGATTCAGAAATCTTGGTGTAAAGAAAGAGAAATGATCCAGAGGTAAATGATACTTACTGAAATACCAACTTTGTATTGTTTAAGCCACCTGCTCTAAGTTCTGTTTATTTCAGATGTTATAGATGTTCTCATACCCTTTCTGCTCACTTTTTATCTAATTGAGGCAGGTGGGTTAGAATGTCATGTTTGTAGTTTTGTTGGCCTGCATTTCAGACTTCATTGTGTGAGGCTGCCATACAGTTGGGTAGTAAAGTTTGCAGGGAATTAAATAAAGATGTCACAGGTTATTTTGTCTATATTTAAAGGGAAGCCTAAGAAATCAGGATTTAAGTTTGTAAAGTCTTAAGTATTTAATACGTAAAAGCGATGTAATAACTATTGATTGCTAAAAAGTATACAACCTAGGTGTTTATAGATGGATTGACTAGGAAAAAGCATTTGTATCACCATTCCCCTGAGTCATTTTCTTCTAACTCGCAATTAACTTAGATTAAATGCTGGACTTTTGTTCTTAAAACAAAATCTTGAACTTTTCAGTTAAATTATATAGGAAAACAAGGTTTACTTCTTAAATTTTTTGAAAATCAGAATGCCTTTCTTAGAATAAACTGCAGCAGGGGAGAATGCTTTAAAAAAAAAAAAAAAAAAAAAAGCCTTTATTCTGTTCAGGGGCTGAAAGGTCCAAATATAGCTTTTGTCCACATGTGTAAAAAATTCTAGCATTTAGCTTTCACAGAAACAGCAGAGTTTTAACGTAAAAGAAACATATTTAGTGGAATTTTGGAACAAGTCAATTCTTGTCATGTGCAGAGGCAAAACAGACTCAGAAATTGCTAGCAGTTGATTCCTTCTGGGTAAAATGCTTCCAGACTTTGGGACCACCGCCAGGTTTAGGTTGCCCATGGGCCACGCGGCGTCCGTGCACTAGGGCCTCCGCGGGGAGCCTGGCAACCCCTCGGCGTGCATGCATCTTACCAGCCATCTTAGAGCTGATGAAGGTTTCTATCCTCACTTTTAAAAAGTTTATGTCATGGGCACTATACTATGAAAAAACCTTATTTTGTGTCTTTTTTCCAGCATCACATTTTGCTACCGAAGATTCATTTCTTTGTAATGACACAACCATATTTATTTAAAGCAATCTTCTCTAAAACTGCTGCAGATAAATGGTTGAACATAAATGATTTTATAATTCATTTTGACAGTTTTTCCCTTGAGGTTGATTTCAGATGTTATAGATGTTCTCATACCCTTTCTGCTCACTTTTTATCTAATTGAGGCAGGTGGGTTAGAATGTCATGTTTGTAGTTTTGTTGGCCTGCATTTCAGACTTCATTGTGTGAGGCTGCCATACAGTTGGGTAGTAAAGTTTGCAGGGAATTAAATAAAGATGTCACAGGTTATTTTGTCTATATTTAAAGGGAAGCCTAAGAAATCAGGATTTAAGTTTGTAAAGTCTTAAGTATTTAATACGTAAAAGCGATGTAATAACTATTGATTGCTAAAAAGTATACAACCTAGGTGTTTATAGATGGATTGACTAGGAAAAAGCATTTGTATCACCATTCCCCTGAGTCATTTTCTTCTAACTCGCAATTAACTTAGATTAAATGCTGGACTTTTGTTCTTAAAACAAAATCTTGAACTTTTCAGTTAAATTATATAGGAAAACAAGGTTTACTTCTTAAATTTTTTGAAAATCAGAATGCCTTTCTTAGAATAAACTGAAGAAGGGGAAAATGATTAAAAAAAAAAAAAAAAAAAAAAAGCCTTTATTCTGTTCAGGGGCTGAAAGGTCCAAATATAGCTTTTGTCCACATGTGTAAAAAATTCTAGCATTTAGCTTTCACAGAAACAGCAGAGTTTTAACGTAAAAGAAACATATTTAGTGGAATTTTGGAACAAGTCAATTCTTGTCATGTGCAGAGGCAAAACAGACTCAGAAATTGCTAGCAGTTGATTCCTTCTGGGTAAAATGCTTCCAGACTTTGGGACCACCGCCAGGTTTAGGTTGCCCATGGGCCACGCGGCGTCCGTGCACTAGGGCCTCCGCGGGGAGCCTGGCAACCCCTCGGCGTGCATGCATCTTACCAGCCATCTTAGAGCTGATGAAGGTTTCTATCCTCACTTTTTAAAAAAGTTTATGTCATGGGCACTATACTATGAAAAATCCTTATTTTGTGTCTTTTTTTCCAGCATCACATTTTGCTACCGAAGATTCATTTCTTTGTAATGACACAACCATATTTATTTAAAGCAATCTTCTCTAAAACTGCTGCAGATAAATGGTTGAACATAAATGATTTTTATAATTCATTTAATTCTGATACAGTTTTTTCCCTTGAGGTTGATGAGAACAGATTGATTCTAATTCTCATACTGCCTGCTGTATTTCCTTTTGTAGATACTAGAAATCCAGACAACAGTGTTTTGTCCTCCCAGGCGAATTAACACCTCTGAAGTGTAGATGGTTACACTGTCTCTAGCCATGGAAAATTTATCCTAATCAGGAATCAAGAGGCTATTAGTGGCGTTTTTCAGTACAGCTGGGTTCCAGGTATCCTGGCAGTGAAAATGTTCATTTGTTCTTCGATCCTTCGTCTAAGCAGAAATATCTCTGAATATCGTAATATCGTTTTTCTTTAAAAAAAAAAAAAAAGAAGGGGAAAGCTTGATCTCTGTTTTTTATTTAACACCCCCTTTCTTCCAAGAGGGGTCCGAAAAGTGGGAAGAAAAGAAGGGAGCATTTAGATACACCTCTTCAGAATTTGTGTTTTGCTATTCTGATATCGACAGTATAGGCAATTTCCCCTGACCTTAAATAATACTTTCTTCTCTTTCGTGGGACACTGTGGGAAAACACTAAAATCCTGTTAGCAATGACTGCAGTTGCAAATTAGGAGAAGAGATGCTTCAGAAAAACAATTGTAGCTCCCAGTGAATTATGCAATGTAAAGTGTAGGTGAGATAAAAGTGACATCACTGCAAACTCTTGTTTCCTTATTTATTCCTTTGATGTCCAAGGTAGAGTAATGCATAGAACATAAAGACTGTGTTAAATTAGTTTCCCTTGTGTTATAAATGTAGTTTTCAGGGGTCATAATAATTATTAAAATATATACTTGGTCACCTATGTGCTGTGCAGTCCTTAGAATAATAGCTTAATTAGCTAACAGGTATAGCTGCTTGCTTACTATGTCAGGCATGATGCTGTTCTTTGCATTTGTTTTCTCCACTAGTCCTCACAGCAGCCTTATTAGGTATTGCAATAAGCAGTGGGCAAACTGGCGTAAAGAGACATCAAGTAACTTGCTCAGAATCACGCAGCTGGCCATAGACCTGGGGTTCATACCCAGAGAGTGTGGTCCAAACTTACCACAGCTATGCTATATGATGCCTTCTGTGGTCAGGCTTTGAGAAAGACTTCAGTGATAATGAGGGACAGGATAGATAACTAATAAGCTAAACAAGTTATGTCAAAAAAAATTTTAAGGGCTTCCCTGGTGTTCCAGTGGGTAAGAATACCGCCTTGCAGTGCAAGGGGTGCCAGTTCGATCCCTGGCCTGGGAAGATCCCGCGTGCCGTGGAGCAACTGGACCAGTATGTCTAACAACTGAGCTGGAGTGCATGTACCCAGAGCAGGAGCTCTGCGACAAGAGAGGCCACTGTGATGTGAGGCCCACGCAGGCCAAAGAACCAACAAGATGGATGAAAATAAATGAGTGAAGGACCAATAAAAGTGCCCCCCCCCCAATTTTTTTTTTTTTTTCAGGTTGTCCCTTGGTGCAGTTTTACCTGGAGTTTCTCTAAAATCTGTGTAATTATAGGTGGTGTGGTAAAATTATACTTTGAGTAGGATCTGAAAAAATGAAAAAAATATAGGTTAAGGAGTAATTATATGCTTGACAAAATGTTGACTCAGGGTTATTTTATAGATTTAAAAAAATGTAAAAATATGACATTGCAGAAAGTTTAGGAAATACAGGAAAGCTAAATGCACAATGTTTCCGTTTTAGTACTCTGTTTTCATAATTAAGTATTCCTATCAATATTTTCATACTGATAGAAACACTTGTGTTTTTGTCTCTCTTTTAAAAGAAAGCTACTAGGTAAAATCAGTATTTTTATTTCTGTTGGAAAAATGCCAAAAAAAAAAAAATTTCAGGAGAATGCAAAGAATAGAAGTTTTACTTTCACATCTACCTGCTTCCCCAACCTCACTCTAGTTTTTAAAAAGAATCATGGCACAAAAGGCTTTAATATAAACTTATACAGTATATTACATCCAGTGTTTAGGAACACAGTGATCATTTTCAGACATAAAGACAATGGTGAACGTTTCTTACATACTACATGTGGTACATATGTTATCTCATTTGATTCTTAAAAAATCATTGATGTAGATAATATTTTATTATTTTTTATCTCTGTTTAATGGACGGTAAGAACAGTCTCACAAAAGAGATGTAACTTAGCCAGGGTTGCAGAGCTCATTTAAATGCATAAGTACACATGTTTTACATAACATGGGTTTACATGTAATCATGTATCCCGAGAATGGGGTTTCAGGCTTTGAGAATGACTTCAGAGATTATGAGGGACCGGAAAGCTAACTAATAAGCTAAACAAGTTATGTCAAAAAAAATTTTAAGGGCTTCCCTGGTGTTCCAGTGGGTAAGAATACCGCCTTGCAGTGCAAGGGGTGCCAGTTCGATCCCTGGCCTGGGAAGATCCCGCGTGCCGTGGAGCAACTGGACCAGTATGTCTAACAACTGAGCTGGAGTGCATGTACCCAGAGCAGGAGCTCTGCGACAAGAGAGGCCACTGTGATGTGAGGCCCACGCAGGCCAAAGAACCAACAAGATGGATGAAAATAAATGAGTGAAGGACCAATAAAAGTGCCCCCCCCCAATTTTTTTTTTTTTTTCAGGTTGTCCCTTGGTGCAGTTTTACCTGGAGTTTCTCTAAAATCTGTGTAATTATAGGTGGTGTGGTAAAATTATACTTTGAGTAGGATCTGAAAAAATGAAAAAAATATAGGTTAAGGAGTAATTATATGCTTGACAAAATGTTGACTCAGGGTTATTTTATAGATTTAAAAAAATGTAAAAATATGACATTGCAGAAAGTTTAGGAAATACAGGAAAGCTAAATGCACAATGTTTCCGTTTTAGTACTCTGTTTTCATAATTAAGTATTCCTATCAATATTTTCATACTGATAGAAACACTTGTGTTTTTGTCTCTCTTTAAAAGAAAGCTACTAGGTAAAATCAGTATTTTTATTTCTGTTGGAAAATGCCAAAAAAAAATTTCAGGAGAATGCAAAGAATAGAAGTTTTACTTTCACATCTACCTGCTTCCCCAACCTCACTCTAGTTTTTAAAAAGAATCATGGCACAAAAGGCTTTAATATAAACTTATACAGTATATTACATCCAGTGTTTAGGAACACAGTGATCATTTTCAGACATAAAGACAATGGTGAACGTTTCTTACATACTACATGTGGTACATATGTTATCTCATTTGATTCTTAAAAAATCATTGATGTAGATAATATTTTATTATTTTTTATCTCTGTTTAATGGACGGTAAGAACAGTCTCACAAAAGAGATGTAACTTAGCCAGGGTTGCAGAGCTCATTTAAATGCATAAGTACACATGTTTTACATAACATGGGTTTACATGTAATCATGTATCTTGCATTTTTCACTTGTTAATCTTATGCTTCCATATTATGTAATTGGCACATTTCATATTTAATAACTGAACCCAGTGGTCAGCTGGCTGGATATACTGTCATTTCTCTAACCTGTTGCTGGACATTTGGGTTGTTTCCAGCCTCTCTTATTTTAATCCTGTATCATCTTGCTATGTAATAGATTTTTAACATCATTGGAACAATCCCTTTCTTTAGGGTGGAGTCTTAAGAGACAGATTACTAGAAGAGACTAGAAGGTCTTTGGAGATGCCAGAGATACAATCAGAGCTGTAGACACAAAGTTGTCCTAGTTGGCAGCACTCCTGGTATGTGCCCCAACCTTTCGGAGTGAGGAGAGACAGTGGATTAGAAAGGACGGACAGGGGCTTCCCTGGTGGTCCAGTGGGTAAGGACACCACCTTGCAGTGCAAGGGGCGCCGGTTCGATCCCTGGCCTGGGAAGATCCCATGTGTCGCAGAGCGGCTGGACCGATGTGTCCAATTACCGAGCTGGAGCTCTGGGGTGCGTGTGCCCAGAGCCGGTGCTCTGCGACAACAGGGGCCACTGCGATGGGTGTCCCACACGGGCCAAAGAACAAAGATGGATGAAAAGAGACAAATGAAAGACCAATAGAAGTGGCCTGCCTGCTCCCCTCCCTCCCCACCCCACCTTCCTCAAATAAATAAATAAATAAATCTTTAAAAAAAAAAAAAGAAAAGAAAGGACCGGACAGTCAGGCAATGTGGCCATACTTGATTATTTGCATGGGAAAATGTGCATTCTTTGAAATGTGTATATTTTGTGTAAATTAAAGCATGTATGTATTCCTCTTACCACCTTTGCTGATGCTCTAGAGAGCAGTTTTAAGGAGAAAAATCAGTTGACCTGTGCGCCTGTTGCATATTCAAGGCGAGTGATGACCAACTAGTCTTGAAATGTTAAGCTTAGTTAAGCTTTTTTTTTTTTTTTCAATGTAAATAGCCCACATTATGCTAGTGTGTCCCCTTGGTCTTGAACTAAAAAATCATTTGTTTTATTCAGTTCTGTTCTTTTTCTTTCTTTTTTAAAATAACCTTTGCCTAGATGTCAAAAGTACCATGAGTATATTTCTAGTATTTAGTGAAGTCAGGTAACTTTTAGCTTTATGATACTCTAAGAATTAAGTCAAGGATATTACTCGTAATAATTACTTTGTAAAGGTTATTGCTTTTAATCATAGCTCACTTTTGAATGTGTTTTGTTGTTTTTGTATGCGATTGTGTGTCCACTGCACCATCTCTATCACTATGTGTCATATAAAATAGTACTTTACAAGTTTCAGTAGATTTTATGAAAGGGTCTTTACTCATCATGCCTTATGGTAAAAACAAGGACAGGTGCAAAGTCAGTATGTTGTTTTAGAATGTATAATTGAGATAGGAAATTATTTAGCTTGCTAGCTTTATAGATGAGAAATCTTTCATAATAGCTTTTGAGAACATGAAGAAATTTGTGGTTCTCCTCGTCTGAGTAAAGCCTGACTCAAATTTTAATGTATAATCTGTTTGTTTGCAGTCTAAGAAACTCTTGTTTTGGCCTATTTTGCTTTGTTCCCTTTAGTTGGGAGAACTGTTTACTTTTAGGCTTAACATCATTGATTTTCATAGAGACCAAAAGTTAAACTTGACCATGTTCATCCAGATCCTTAGGGTTCTGTCATAGAAGAGGAATTTAGTTTAGAGGAATCTAAACTAAAAGTTACTTCATGAAGAAAAGTTGCTAGAATCTGTATTTGCTTTTTCAGCAGCCCTGTGCAATCTTCTGGATTTTAAACAATTAACCTTTTGCATTTTTCTTAAGGAGGAGCAGCACACTTTAAACAGTAAGACTAACTTTCGTGAATATTTGGTATCTGTGTGTATTTTTAGAACATTTTAATTGTGGTCTGATGCAGCTGCCAAACTCCTAGCAAAGTGCTGGAAAGCTCAGAGTCATTAGTGGTTCGCCTCCACGGAAGTTTAACTCTCCGGGTATGAAGCTTGTTAGAAATGAAGTAACACATGCACACAGGGAACATACTGCTTTTCCATATGCATTTCAGGCTAGTTTAAGACTTGAAATAGTAAAGTTTTATTTTAAACTTTCTTTTTTTGTTATGGAGTGGTTTATGGTAAACTCCTCTAAATGTGAGCATAAAAACGTTTGATTTTATTTTTGGATATTGCTCTTTGTTTGCCAACACAGTAAGTCATTAAATGCTATTTTAAGTGTGACTTGGGGAAAATATCTAAATATTAGTGTCTTGGTACTTACTGAAACTGACATTAGTTACATGATTCTGTTTCTGAAGGATTAAGTTTATTAGACACCTAGTCATTAGTATCACTTATATGTTTGTTGTCGTTGTTGTTCAGTCACTAGGTCATGTCCAACTCTGCGACCCCATGGACTGCAGTACTTCCGGCTTTCCTGTCCTTCACTGTCTCCTGGAATTTGCTCAAACTTATGCCCATTGAGTCAGTGATTCTATCCAACCATCTCATCCTCTGTTGCCCCCTTCTCCTCTTGCCCTCAATGCCTTCAGCTTTAGCATAATTCCTTCCAATGAATGTTGAGGGTTAATTTCCTTTAGAATTGACAATACAGGTTTGATATCCTTGCTGTCCAAGGAACCAGCGCCACAGTTCAAAAGCATCTATTCTTCAGCACTCAACTTTCTTTATGGTCCAACTCTCACATTCATGCATGGTCACTGGTAAAACCATAGCTTTGACTATACAGCAAAGGTCAGCAAAGGTCTCTGTTTGTTAATATACTGTCTAGGTTTGTCACAGCTATTCTTCCAAGAAGCAAGCATCCTTTTTTTTTTTTAAACATTTATTTTATTTATTTATCTTTTGGGGGGTGGGGTGGGGAGGGAGGGGGATGGGCGGGTCACCTCCATTGGTCTTTCATTTCTCCATTTTCATCCGTCCTTGTTCTTTGGCTCCTGTGGGCCTCCCATCGCGGTGGCCTCTGTTGTTGCAGAGCGCCAACTCTGGGCGCATGCGCTCCAGAGCTCCGGCTCAGTGATTGGACACATCGGTCCAGCCGCTCCGCGGCCCGTGGGATCTTCCCAGGCCAGGGATCGAACCGGCGCCTCTTGCACTGCAAGGCGGTGTCTTTACCCACTGGACCACCAGGGGAAGCCCAGCAAGCATCTTTTAATTTTGTGACCGAAGTCACCATCTACATTGATTTTGGGGCCCAAGAAAATGAAATCTGACATTTTCCACATTTTTTCCCCATCTGTTTGCCATGACATGATGGGACTGGATGCCATCATCTTCCTTTTTTTCATGTTGTGTTTTAAGCCAGCTTTTTCACTCTTCCTTTCACCTTCATCAAGAGGTTCATTAGTTCCTCTTCACTTTTTGCCATTAAAGTGGTATCGTCTGCATATCTGAGATTGTTGATATTTCTCCCAGGCATCTTAATTTCAGCTTGTGATGCATCCAGTCTGGCATTTGGCATGATATACTCTGCATGTAACTTAAATATGCAGGGTGCCAGTATACAGCCTTGAGGTACTCCACAAATTTGGAACTAGTCCCTTTTTCCATGTCTGGTTCTAACTGTTGCTTCTTGTCCTGCATACGCATTTCTCAGGAGGCACGTGATGCGGTCTGGTATTGCCATCGCACTAAGAGTATACCACAGTTTGTTGTGATCCACACAGTAAAAGGCTTTAGCATAATCAGTGAAGCAGAAGTAGAGTTATTTTTGGAATTCCCTTGCTTTTTTCTGTGATCCAGAATACACTGGCAATTTTTTGAAATGTACTACTTCTTCAAAAGCAAGCATCCTTTTTTTGTCCAACTCTCACATTCATGCATGGTCACTGGTAAAACCATAGCTTTGACTATACAGCAAAGGTCAGCAAAGGTCTCTGTTTGTTAATATACTGTCTAGGTTTGTCACAGCTATTCTTCCAAGAAGCAAGCATCCTTTTTTTTTTTTAAACATTTATTTTATTTATTTATCTTTGGGGTGGGGAGGGAGGGGGATGGGCGGGTCACCTCCATTGGTCTTTCATTTCTCCATTTTCATCCGTCCTTGTTCTTTGGCTCCTGTGGGCCTCCCATCGCGGTGGCCTCTGTTGTTGCAGAGCGCCAACTCTGGGCGCATGCACTCCAGAGCTCCGGCTCAGTGATTGGACACATCGGTCCAGCCGCTCCGCGGCCCGTGGGATCTTCCCAGGCCAGGGATCGAACCGGCGCCCCTTGCACTGCAAGGCGGTGTCCTTACCCACTGGACCACCAGGGGAAGCCCAGCAAGCATCTTTTAATTTTGTGACCGAAGTCACCATCTACATTGATTTTGGGGCCCAAGAAAATGAAATCTGACATTTTCCACATTTTTTCCCCATCTGTTTGCCATGACATGATGGGACTGGATGCCATCATCTTCCTTTTTTTCATGTTGTGTTTTAAGCCAGCTTTTTCACTCTTCCTTTCACCTTCATCAAGAGGTTCATTAGTTCCTCTTCACTTTTTGCCATTAAAGTGGTATCGTCTGCATATCTGAGATTGTTGATATTTCTCCCAGGCATCTTAATTTCAGCTTGTGATGCATCCAGTCTGGCATTTGGCATGATATACTCTGCATGTAACTTAAATATGCAGGGTGCCAGTATACAGCCTTGAGGTACTCCACAAATTTGGAACTAGTCCCTTTTTCCATGTCTGGTTCTAACTGTTGCTTCTTGTCCTGCATACGCATTTCTCAGGAGGCACGTGATGCGGTCTGGTATTGCCATCGCACTAAGAGTATACCACAGTTTGTTGTGATCCACACAGTAAAAGGCTTTAGCATAATCAGTGAAGCAGAAGTAGAGTTATTTTTGGAATTCCCTTGCTTTTTTCTGTGATCCAGAATACACTGGCAATTTGATCTCTGTTTCCTCTGCCTTTTCAAAATCTAGCTTGTATATCTGGAAGTTCTTGGTTCATGTACTACTGAATCCTAGTGGTAAAAAATTATTAGTGGTAAAAATAAATTAATAAAATATTATGGCTACGGGCTTCCCCTGGTGGTCCAGTGGGTAAGGACACCGCCTTGCAGTGCAAGGGGCGCCGGTTCGATCCCTGGCCTGGGAAGATCCCACGTGCCGCGGAGCGGCTAGACCAATGTGTCCAATCACCGAGCCGAGCTCTGGAGCGCATGCGCCCAGAGCCGGCGCTCTGCGACGACAGACGCCACCAAGGTGGGAGGCCCACAGGAGCCAAAGAACAAAGACGGATGAAAATAGAGAAATGAAAGACCAATAGAAGTGGTCCGCCTGCTCCCCTCCCTCCCCAACCCACACCCCCACCCAAAATAAATAAATAAATCTTTAAAATAAAATAAAATAAAATTTATAAAAAAATATATTATGGCTACACATGCTGTTGTAAAAATGCAAATCAGCAAGAATTTTTATAAAATGCAAAATTTATGTAAATGAAAACTTGTGAAACCCTAGTAAAGTTATGAAATCCACTTTTTAACATTTTATGTCTTTTCACGTAATACAGTTCAGATTTTTACATGCAGTTAAAATGTGCAACTTTTCTAGGCATTCTTAAAGTGATTTTCACTTCTAGAGCATACCTCTCTAGGCAAGTACCAGTCCATCTAGGTCAGTTTCATTTACTTCTGGGAGTTAAGAGAGTTGAGCTTGTGCCATTTGCGCATTGATTATTTCCCCATTTTGCTTGTGATGCATCCAGTCTGGCATTTGGCATGATATACTCTGCATGTAACTTAAATATGCAGGGTGCCAGTATACAGCCTTGAGGTACTCCACAAATTTGGAACTAGTCCCTTTTTCCATGTCTGGTTCTAACTGTTGCTTCTTGTCCTGCATACGCATTTCTCAGGAGGCACGTGATGCGGTCTGGTATTGCCATCGCACTAAGAGTATACCACAGTTTGTTGTGATCCACACAGTAAAAGGCTTTAGCATAATCAGTGAAGCAGAAGTAGAGTTATTTTTGGAATTCCCTTGCTTTTTTCTGTGATCCAGAATACACTGGCAATTTGATCTCTGTTTCCTCTGCCTTTTCAAAATCTAGCTTGTATATCTGGAAGTTCTTGGTTCATGTACTACTGAATCCTAGTGGTAAAAAATTATTAGTGGTAAAAATAAATTAATAAAATATTATGGCTACGGGCTTCCCCTGGTGGTCCAGTGGGTAAGGACACCGCCTTGCAGTGCAAGGGGCGCCGGTTCGATCCCTGGCCTGGGAAGATCCCACGTGCCGCGGAGCGGCTAGACCAATGTGTCCAATCACCGAGCCGAGCTCTGGAGCGCATGCGCCCAGAGCCGGCGCTCTGCGACGACAGACGCCACCAAGGTGGGAGGCCCACAGGAGCCAAAGAACAAAGACGGATGAAAATAGAGAAATGAAAGACCAATAGAAGTGGTCCGCCTGCTCCCCTCCCTCCCCAACCCACACCCCCACCCAAAATAAATAAATAAATCTTTAAAATAAAATAAAATAAAATTTATAAAAAAATATATTATGGCTACACATGCTGTTGTAAAAATGCAAATCAGCAAGAATTTTTATAAAATGCAAAATTTATGTAAATAAAAACTTGTGAAACCCTAGTAAAGTTATGAAATCCACTTTTTAACATTTTATGTCTTTTCACGTAATACAGTTCAGATTTTTACATGCAGTTAAAATGTGCAACTTTTCTAGGCATTCTTAAAGTGATTTTCACTTCTAGAGCATACCTCTCTAGGCAAGTACCAGTCCATCTAGGTCATATGCTCTTAATCACTTCTTGAACTTCTGGGAGTTAAGAGAGTTGAGGTCAGTGTGATTTGTGCCCTTAAGGAGCTAATTATATAAACTGAATTCAGAAAATACAAATTGAAATTTGATTTAAATATATTCATTTCCTATGATGGGCTTCCCTGGTGACACAAATGGTAAAGAATCTGTCTGCAGTGCGGGAGACCTGGGTTGAATCCCAGGATCGGGAAGATCCCCTGGAACCCACTCCAGTATTCTTGCCTGGAGGATCCATGAACAGGGGAGCCTGGTGGAATATAGTCCATGTGATCGCAGAGTTGAACACAGCTGAGCACTCACATGCATACAGGAATTGAGTGATTTCTGATACAGTGCTCTTGGCCGGGGGTAATTTAGCCCCAGAGGGGACTGCTACTGACTGTGGTGAACCTTGCTGCTGAATGTGGCGAGAATGATTGAAGACACACGTCAGCTACCTGTAAAGCATGAGACAGGGGGTCAGCAGTCTCAAGGACGGAGGTGCCTTTCCAAACCCCACAGCATTTTTGTTGAGCTTAGACATAGAAGCAAGAAGTCTGGGTTTAGAAAAACAACCCTGGGAGAATGCTGATAAAGCAAATCCCATCAAGGCCATTTGGGCTATCTTAACATTTTAGGATAGTGTCTGAGTTTCTTGTTAGACACCCTTTACCATCTGGAACATCATGGAAACAGTCAGCACCTGCTCAGACAGTCTTCTGACCTGTGCATGACCTGGCCTTCCAAGGTCAATACCAACATGTTCCCAATCAACATCGCTTCTGTTAAAGCAACTTCATGTCTCTGCAGATCAAAGTACTTAGGAATTGTGTAAACAGGGCTTCCCTGGTGGTCCAGTGGGTAAGGACACCACCTTACAGTGCAAGGGGCACCAGTTTGATCCCTGACCTAGAAGATCCTACGTGCTGTGGAGCAGCTGGACCAATGTGTCCAACTACCGAGCCGGAGCTCTGGAACGCATGCGCCCAGAGCTGGTACTCTGCAACAAGAGAGGCCACTGTGATGGGAGGCCAACACAGGCCAAGGAACAAAGATAGATGAAAATAAGTAAATGAGGACCAATAGAAGTGCCTCCCCCCCAAAAAAAGGTTGTATGCCATAAAAAAAGAAACAAGCCCTTAAGAATTGTGTAAACTCTACTTTCCCATTAGATATTTTCTTTATGGCCTTAGCATGGCCTGCTTCCCAGGGTCTGTTAACAGGGGACATTTGGAAATTTTGCAGACATTTTTGGATGTTTTAACTGGAGTGAGTGGGATGGGGGAAAGTGTGCTCCTGGCATGTAATGGATAAAGGTCAGAGATGCTGCTGTATGCCTTCCAGTGCACAGGACAGGCCTTCACCAAAAAGAATTATCTGGTCTAGAATATCAGTGTGACTGAGATTGAGGAACCATAGTCTAATTTAATGGATATAAAGAGGAAAGAGGTAGTGTACTGAGGGAGATGCAAATGGCTCTGGAATGGCCAACATATGGAATGTAAGTAGATACATATGGTGGAGCGTAGGTTTTTAAACTAAAAAGTTAGGCAAGGGAATGTTATGCACAGGAGACACTGCATTTCCAAGATTGTGAACCTCATCCATTAGGCTACAGATTGTCATTAAAGAATAGTAAGAGGCTTAAGCTTACATTTTATGTACAACATTTACTCTGGAGAGCATAGAACAAGGTCATGAGGATGATCAGTCCTGAAGGACTAAGTAAAAAGCATTTTGCTAAGATGACAGAGTAGAAGGACATGCAACCATCTTATCCTGAGAGAACACCAAAATCACAGTCATGAAATTAAAAGATGCCTGCTCCTTGGAAGAACAGCGACGACAAGCCTAGACAGTATTAAAAAGCAGAGACATCACTTTGCCGATAAAGATGCATATAGTCAAAGCTATGGTCTTCCCAGTAGTCATGTATGGATGTGAAATCTGGACCGTAAAGAAGGCTGAGCGCCAAAGACTTGATACTTTTGAACTGGGGTGTTGGAGCCAACTCTTGAGAGTCCCTTGGACATTTAGGTGATCAAACCAGTCAATCCTAAAGGAAATCAACCCTGAATATTCAGCGGAAAGGCTGAAGCTGAGTTGAAACTCCAATACTTTGGCCACCTGATGCAAAGAGCAGACTCATTGGAAAAGACCCTTTTGCTGGGAAAGATTAAAGGCAAAAGGTGAAGGGGCAACAGAGGATGAGATGGTTGGATGGAATCACCGACTCAGTGGACGTGAGTTTGAGCAAACTCTGGGAGATGGTGAAGGACAGGAATTGCAACAAGTTGGAAATGACTGAGCAACTGAACAACAACAACAAAGGATTGAATGTCCCCAGAAGCTGTCTCAAATAATATTATTTCAAAGTTGGAATGTGTTTTACAGTTTCTTCAGTGCTTATGGGCGTTAGTTCCTATATTCTGTTCCGTATATGAAACATACATTCCTAAGGAAATTTAAGTAGTTTCAGAGAGTAGAGATTTGATTTTAATAGCAAATGAGAAAGAATGGTCAGAGTTGCGCAGTCTCTGTAAGTCTTAGCTGTGAAAGCATCGTTTGGTTAGAGATTATTCAAAATCCTCATAGTGACTAGAAAATACTAGTATTTTATCAGTATTAGTGTTTCAAAAAGAGCCTTGATTTTCCCTGTGGTTTTTATCTTGTAACATTATGGAGACACTGCATTTCCAAGATTGTGAACCTCATCCATTAGGCTACAGATTGTCATTAAAGAATAGTAAGAGGCTTAAGCTTACATTTTATGTACAACATTTACTCTGGAGAGCATAGAACAAGGTCATGAGGATGATCAGTCCTGAAGGACTAAGTAAAAAGCATTTTGCTAAGATGACAGAGTAGAAGGACATGCAACCATCTTATCCTGAGAGAACACCAAAATCACAGTCATGAAATTAAAAGATGCCTGCTCCTTGGAAGAACAGCGACGACAAGCCTAGACAGTATTAAAAAGCAGAGACATCACTTTGCCGATAAAGATGCATATAGTCAAAGCTATGGTCTTCCCAGTAGTCATGTATGGATGTGAAATCTGGACCGTAAAGAAGGCTGAGCGCCAAAGACTTGATACTTTTGAACTGGGGTGTTGGAGCCAACTCTTGAGAGTCCCTTGGACATTTAGGTGATCAAACCAGTCAATCCTAAAGGAAATCAACCCTGAATATTCAGCGGAAAGGCTGAAGCTGAGTTGAAACTCCAATACTTTGGCCACCTGATGCAAAGAGCAGACTCATTGGAAAAGACCCTTTTGCTGGGAAAGATTAAAGGCAAAAGGTGAAGGGGGCAACAGAGGATGAGATGGTTGGATGGAATCACCGACTCAGTGGACGTGAGTTTGAGCAAACTCTGGGAGATGGTGAAGGACAGGAATTGCAACAAGTTGGAAATGACTGAGCAACTGAACAACAACAACAAAGGATTGAATGTCCCCAGAAGCTGTCTCAAATAATATTATTTCAAAGTTGGAATGTGTTTTACAGTTTCTTCAGTGCTTATGGGCGTTAGTTCCTATATTCTGTTCCGTATATGAAACATACATTCCTAAGGAAATTTAAGTAGTTTCAGAGAGTAGAGATTTGATTTTAATAGCAAATGAGAAAGAATGGTCAGAGTTGCGCAGTCTCTGTAAGTCTTAGCTGTGAAAGCATCGTTTGGTTAGAGATTATTCAAAATCCTCATAGTGACTAGAAAATACTAGTATTTTATCAGTATTAGTGTTTCAAAAAGAGCCTTGATTTTCCCTGTGGTTTTTATCTTGTAACATTATTTGAGGTGTTTGTGACAGGATTGATGTGGTGATTGTTAGTTGGAAGTAATGCTGGAATGTGGGTAAACACTGCCTTCTACCTGATGCAGAGAGTCAACTCACTGGAAAAGACTCTGATGCTGGGAAAGACTGAAGGCTAAGGTGAAGTGGGCAGCAGGAGGTGGGACGGTTTGTCCATCACTGATTCAGTGGACATGAATTTGAGCAAACTCCAGGAGATAGTGAAGGACATGGAAGCCTGGTGTGCTGCAGTCCATGGGTTGCAAAGAGTTGGACACGACTTAGTGACTAAATAACAAAACACCACCTGCCTTTAATCACGTGCTGCTGGCCATATAGAGGCTTTTCTCCTTTCACAACATAACACCTGACAAGATCAGGTGATCTGTTGACGACGAGACAAATTTTTATCTGGGGAAACTTGTTCCTGCAGTATGGAAAGTATTCTATCCCCAATAACACATTTATGAATGAATTAAAAGATATTCACTGTCTTGGCAACTAGGAAACCTGAATACAAAAGCACTTATTGGTAGCAAAAGAAAAGGTACTCTTCCTTAAAATTATCAGCATGGCATAGAAAGTAAATGGTTCAATCATCAAGAGCCAGGTCATGATAGATCTATTGGAATATTTCAGAACCTTTGATAGCTTTAAAAAATGTAAGCACTCTTACATGAGTGTGTGCTAAGTCACTTCAGTCGTGTCCAACTCTTTTTGACGCTATAGACTGTAGCCTGCCAGGCCCTCTGTCCACGGTATTCTCCAAGCAAGTATACTGGAGTGTGCTCTCCTCCAGGGGGTCTTACTGACTCAGGGTTTGAACCCACATCTCTTATGTCTCCTACATTGGCAGATGGGTTCTTTACCACTGCTACAGCCTGGGAAGCGCACACTCTCCTATGCTTTGGCTAATAAGATATGTCCTCAGAAGTATACTGACACAAGTCGGGCCAAAAGGGAGTGCTTCTTCCTCAAAATCCTATGCTTTGAATTGAGATTTTTTATGCTCCTGTATTAGTTTAGAAATACTAGTATTTTATCAGTATTAGTGTTTCAAAAAGAGCCTTGATTTTCCCTGTGGTTTTTATCTTGTAACATTATTTGAGGTGTTTGTGACAGGATTGATGTGGTGATTGTTAGTTGGAAGTAATGCTGGAATGTGGGTAAACACTGCCTTCTACCTGATGCAGAGAGTCAACTCACTGGAAAAGACTCTGATGCTGGGAAAGACTGAAGGCTAAGGTGAAGTGGGCAGCAGGAGGTGGGACGGTTTGTCCATCACTGATTCAGTGGACATGAATTTGAGCAAACTCCAGGAGATAGTGAAGGACATGGAAGCCTGGTGTGCTGCAGTCCATGGGTTGCAAAGAGTTGGACACGACTTAGTGACTAAATAACAAAACACCACCTGCCTTTAATCACGTGCTGCTGGCCATATAGAGGCTTTTTCTCCTTTCACAACATAACACCTGACAAGATCAGGTGATCTGTTGACGACGAGACAAATTTTTATCTGGGGAAACTTGTTCCTGCAGTATGGAAAGTATTCTATCCCCAATAACACATTTATGAATGAATTAAAAGATATTCACTGTCTTGGCAACTAGGAAACCTGAATACAAAAGCACTTATTGGTAGCAAAAGAAAAGGTACTCTTCCTTAAAATTATCAGCATGGCATAGAAAGTAAATGGTTCAATCATCAAGAGCCAGGTCATGATAGATCTATTGGAATATTTCAGAACCTTTGATAGCTTTAAAAAATGTAAGCACTCTTACATGAGTGTGTGCTAAGTCACTTCAGTCGTGTCCAACTCTTTTTGACGCTATAGACTGTAGCCTGCCAGGCCCTCTGTCCACGGTATTCTCCAAGCAAGTATACTGGAGTGTGCTCTCCTCCAGGGGGTCTTACTGACTCAGGGTTTGAACCCACATCTCTTATGTCTCCTACATTGGCAGATGGGTTCTTTACCACTGCTACAGCCTGGGAAGCGCAGACTCTCCTATGCTTTGGCTAATAAGATATGTCCTCAGAAGTATACTGACACAAGTCAGTTATGGAAGAAGTATCCCTGTTTTATTTAAAAAATTGGTAGTGCTTCTTCCTAAAATCAAAATTTTCTTCTTTATTCGTGAAGGTAGAAATTGCTTTGAATTGGAGTCTGATCTCCATGAAATGATTTGTCTTTTCATGCAGTTGTACTTGTAGTTTACACGCTGATATATTTAGGCAAATTTGATGACATTCAGTGTTGTATTGTTTATTCTGTACAGTGGTTCCTGGTTAATGGCTTTCTCAAATGATGTTTAGAGCAATTTAAGTAACAAAATGGAGAAATGGGAGAGCAGGATTACGTTCATGTACTTTTCACCTGGAAGTTTTTTTTAAACCAACATATAGATACCTATAAATTTTATATACATTTTAAAGTCTGTATAAAATTTCCTTATTTAGCAGACGTTCAGTCTACCAGTCTACTTAACAAACCTGGAATACTGAGGCTCAGGAGTATTCAATATGTATTTACTTTGAGCTTCTGAATGCTCAGCTTTTTCAGATGAGGTGAGGTCTCTGTTCTTGAGGGACTTATACTCTGGGTGGTGAGGAAATATGAACCACATGACGTAATTAGACAGTGACAGAGGCTTAGTAGTTATGGCTTTTCAGCTGAAGAGCAAAAGCATGAACTGAAGGAGTAGGGAAGAATTCATGAAGAAATAGAAGGTAACTGGATTGTGGTTGGGGAAGCTGATCTAGAAAGATTGTTCCCACCTACCCCCCACACTCCCACCAGATACAAACACACAGCGGCAGCAGCCAGAGAAAGGCATAAGAATGAACAGCAGTACTAAGCAGAATGAGAATGATGTCAGGTCAGAGTAGGAAAGGAGTTTGGAGACACTGGGAGGGAGGAGTGGACTTTAGTTCAAATAAAGGGCAGCACGGAGGGCTTCCCTGGTTGTCTAGTGGGTGAAAAGTCTGCCTTGCAGTGCAAGGGACACTGGTTTGATCCCTGGCCCAGAAAGATCCCACATGCCATGGAGTGACTGGACCAGTGTGTCCAATCATGAGCCAGCACTCGGGAGTGCATGCGCCCAGAGCTGGTGCTCTGCAGAGAGAGAGGCTACTGTGATGGGAGGCCCACACAGGCCAAAGAATAAACATGGATGAAAATAAATAAATAAATAAACAACAATAGTAATTTTTTTAAAAAGGGCAGCATGGAGAAGGACTGTCAGCTTTTGAGGAAACAGTGATGTAATGAAAATCTGCTTTAGGGAGACTTCCCCGATGGTCCATTGGTTAAGAGCTCGCCTTCCAGTGCATGGGATGCAAGTTCAATCCCTGGTTGGGGATCCCACATGCCTTGGGGCCAGAATAACCCAAAAACCATAAAAGAAAAGCAGTATTATAACAAATTCAATAAAGACTTAAAAATTCATCCTCCTTTTTGGTTACTCTGCTGCTGGACTGATTTTGGCATGGAAGAAGGAGGACTACATAGCACATCAGGAGAGCCTCTCCCGGCAAGCACCAATATCCTAGTCTATAAAATTTCCTTATTTAGCAGACGTCAGTCTACCAGTCTACTTAACAAACCTGGAATACTGAGGCTCAGGAGTATTCAATATGTATTTACTTTGAGCTTCTGAATGCTCAGCTTTTTCAGATGAGGTGAGGTCTCTGTTCTTGAGGGACTTATACTCTGGGTGGTGAGGAAATATGAACCACATGACGTAATTAGACAGTGACAGAGGCTTAGTAGTTATGGCTTTTCAGCTGAAGAGCAAAAGCATGAACTGAAGGAGTAGGGAAGAATTCATGAAGAAATAGAAGGTAACTGGATTGTGGTTGGGGAAGCTGATCTAGAAAGATTGTTCCCACCTACCCCCCACACTCCCACCAGATACAAACACACAGCGGCAGCAGCCAGAGAAAGGCATAAGAATGAACAGCAGTACTAAGCAGAATGAGAATGATGTCAGGTCAGAGTAGGAAAGGAGTTTGGAGACACTGGGAGGGAGGAGTGGACTTTAGTTCAAATAAAGGGCAGCACGGAGGGCTTCCCTGGTTGTCTAGTGGGTGAAAAGTCTGCCTTGCAGTGCAAGGGACACTGGTTTGATCCCTGGCCCAGAAAGATCCCACATGCCATGGAGTGACTGGACCAGTGTGTCCAATCATGAGCCAGCACTCGGGAGTGCATGCGCCCAGAGCTGGTGCTCTGCAGAGAGAGAGGCTACTGTGATGGGAGGCCCACACAGGCCAAAGAATAAACATGGATGAAAATAAATAAATAAATAAACAACAATAGTAATTTTTTTAAAAAGGGCAGCATGGAGAAGGACTGTCAGCTTTTGAGGAAACAGTGATGTAATGAAAATCTGCTTTAGGGAGACTTCCCCGATGGTCCATTGGTTAAGAGCTCGCCTTCCAGTGCATGGGATGCAAGTTCAATCCCTGGTTGGGGATCCCACATGCCTTGGGGCCAGAATAACCCAAAAACCATAAAAGAAAAGCAGTATTATAACAAATTCAATAAAGACTTAAAAATTCATCCTCCTTTTTGGTTACTCTGCTGCTGGACTGATTTTGGCATGGAAGAAGGAGGACTACATAGCACATCAGGAGAGCCTCTCGGCAAGCACCATTTGGTCTAGAGTAGCACAGCAGAAGTGGGACGGAGGAAACTATGTGAAGCAGAGAATCCAGGCTGAGCGGGTGTGAAAAGAGCTACCCCCAGTGTCCTTTACACAGATGCCGAGCCACAGAGCTGGCTACAAGCCCTCATGGAAGCCCTTCAGATCTTGGTTTCCTGAGGGGCCACCCAAGATGGAACAAGCAGAAATGTCAGGGGCCCAAAATACAACTTCTGCAGAAACTTGACCATTTTATTAAAGGGGCATGGCAGCTTATTTTGTTTGAGATAGGAAAAACCTAGTACATTTCCAGCCAGGAGTCAGTTAAACCAATTGATTTTTAAAAATGCGTACTTCATTTTATGTTAGCCTAATGAGATAGAAATAGCGTTTTAAATTCCAAATCACCAATTGCTTGTATGGGAGTTTTCTTGTGTGTGTGTGTGTGTTATTTAAGTAGTTGTTCTTTGTGTGAAGAAAACATGCTATTGTTTTTTTACCTAAGTAAAATTTAAGTCTAGTTTATGTAGCAAATATCCGCGTTTTGCAATTAACCTGAACAGGTGAAAAAGAGCTGCTTTGCGACTGGAGCAGACTTTGAAGAACATATGTAAGAGCCCCTGAGATTGTCCTGTGGGAAAATAGCTGAGGTCCCTTCTCTGGGTCTCTTATCTGACCCTACAACTATCCTAGGTTACCAGGGGGACTCTGTCCTATAGTTACTGTTCGTGTTAAAAACCTTTACTAGCAGTAGAAATGCTGTAAGAATCCTTGGGAGCCATCCTGAGACCCTGTTGCATCTTTTTTAATTTCCTCAAGTATAATTTTTATTTGATATTTATTTTTTACCCTTTTTCTTAAAAAAGAAAAGAAAACGTATAGTTCATTTACACTGTTTTGTTTTAGGTGCACAGCATAGTGTTCAGTTAAATATAATTTTCCAGATTCTTTTCCATGTGTTACTATAAGATATTGAATACAGTTCCCTGTACTATGCAGTGGGACCTTTTTGTTCTTTATAGTGCATGTATCTGATAATCCCCCTAAAAGTTTACAAATTCAATAAAGACTTAAAAATTCATCCTCCTTTTTGGTTACTCTGCTGCTGGACTGATTTTGGCATGGAAGAAGGAGGACTACATAGCACATCAGGAGAGCCTCTCGGCAAGCACCATTTGGTCTAGAGTAGCACAGCAGAAGTGGGACGGAGGAAACTATGTGAAGCAGAGAATCCAGGCTGAGCGGGTGTGAAAAGAGCTACCCCCAGTGTCCTTTACACAGATGCCGAGCCACAGAGCTGGCTACAAGCCCTCATGGAAGCCCTTCAGATCTTGGTTTCCTGAGGGGCCACCCAAGATGGAACAAGCAGAAATGTCAGGGGCCCAAAATACAACTTCTGCAGAAACTTGACCATTTTATTAAAGGGGCATGGCAGCTTATTTTGTTTGAGATAGGAAAAACCTAGTACATTTCCAGCCAGGAGTCAGTTAAACCAATTGATTTTTAAAAATGCGTACTTCATTTTATGTTAGCCTAATGAGATAGAAATAGCGTTTTAAATTCCAAATCACCAATTGCTTGTATGGGAGTTTTCTTGTGTGTGTGTGTGTGTTATTTAAGTAGTTGTTCTTTGTGTGAAGAAAACATGCTATTGTTTTTTTACCTAAGTAAAATTTAAGTCTAGTTTATGTAGCAAATATCCGCGTTTTGCAATTAACCTGAACAGGTGAAAAAGAGCTGCTTTGCGACTGGAGCAGACTTTGAAGAACATATGTAAGAGCCCCTGAGATTGTCCTGTGGGAAAATAGCTGAGGTCCCTTCTCTGGGTCTCTTATCTGACCCTACAACTATCCTAGGTTACCAGGGGGACTCTGTCCTATAGTTACTGTTCGTGTTAAAAACCTTTTTACTAGCAGTAGAAATGCTGTAAGAATCCTTGGGAGCCATCCTGAGACCCTGTTGCATCTTTTTTAATTTCCTCAAGTATAATTTTTATTTGATATTTATTTTTTACCCTTTTTTCTTAAAAAAAAGAAAAGAAAAAACGTATAGTTCATTTACACTGTTTTGTTTTAGGTGCACAGCATAGTGATTCAGTTAAATATAATTTTCCAGATTCTTTTCCATGTGTTACTATAAGATATTGAATACAGTTCCCTGTACTATGCAGTGGGACCTTGTTTGTTCTGTGTATAGTAGCATGTATCTGTTAATCTCAAACTCCTCTAATATATTTCCCTCCACCTCTGCTTTACCCTTTGATGACCATTAATTTGTTTTCTATGTCTTTGAATCTATTTGTTTTGTAAATAAGTTCGTTTGTATCATGTTTTTTATTTCATACATAAGTTGAATGTTGTATTTGTCTTTTGCTGTCTGACTTACTTTACTTAGTGCAATGATCTCTAGATCTATCCATGTTGCTGCAGATGGCCTTATTTCATCCTTTTATATGTATGTATGTGTTTATTTTTAATTGATTGCTTTATAGTATTGGTTTGATATCAGTCATACACCAACATGAATTTGCCATCTGTTGTGTGTATGTGCATATGTCACATCTTGTATATCTATTCATCTGTTAATGGATATTTAGGTTGCTCCTTTGCATTGGCTATTGCAGATAGTGCTACCATGAACAGTGAGGTGCGTATGTGTTTTTGAATTACAATTTTCACTTTTTCCAAATACATGCCCAGAAGTGGGATTGCTGGATCTTATGGTAACTTTTTTTTTCATTTTTGTATGGAACCTCTTCCGTATTGTCTTCTGTAGTACCTTTACCATTGACATTTCCACCAACAGTGTAGGAGGGTTCCCTTTTCTCCACTTCATCTCCACCATTTATCATTTGTAGACTTTTTAATGATGGCCATTCTGACTAGTGTAAGCTGTTACCTCATTTTAGTTTTGATTTGCATTTCTATAATAATAGTAATAATGAACACATTTTCATGTGTCTGTTGGTTATCTGCATGTCTTCTTTGAAGAAATTCTGTTTAGGTCTTCAGCCCATTTTTTGATTTTTTTTTTTTCATATTAAGGTGTATAAGCTGTTAATATATTTTGCAAATTAAGTGCTCATTGTTTGCATTATTTTCAAATATTTTCTCCCATTCCATGGGTTGTCTTTTAATTTTGTTATGGTTTCCTTTGCTGTGCAAAAGCTTGTAAGTTTAATTAGGTCTCATTTGCTTATTTTTGTGTTTATTTCCCTTACTCTAGGAGATGAATTTAAAAAAAATAGTGCTGTGATTCATGTCAAAAAGTACTCTGCGTTTGTTTTTCTCTAGGAGTATTTCAATATTTGGTTTTAAATTTATGTCTTTCATCCATCTTTTTTTGCTTTACCCTTTGATGACCATTAATTTGTTTTCTATGTCTTTGAATCTATTTGTTTTGTAAATAAGTTCGTTTGTATCATGTTTTTTATTTCATACATAAGTTGAATGTTGTATTTGTCTTTTGCTGTCTGACTTACTTTACTTAGTGCAATGATCTCTAGATCTATCCATGTTGCTGCAGATGGCCTTATTTCATCCTTTTATATGTATGTATGTGTTTATTTTTAATTGATTGCTTTATAGTATTGGTTTGATATCAGTCATACACCAACATGAATTTGCCATCTGTTGTGTGTATGTGCATATGTCACATCTTGTATATCTATTCATCTGTTAATGGATATTTAGGTTGCTCCTTTGCATTGGCTATTGCAGATAGTGCTACCATGAACAGTGAGGTGCGTATGTGTTTTTGAATTACAATTTTCACTTTTTCCAAATACATGCCCAGAAGTGGGATTGCTGGATCTTATGGTAACTTTTTTTTTCATTTTTGTATGGAACCTCTTCCGTATTGTCTTCTGTAGTACCTTTACCATTGACATTTCCACCAACAGTGTAGGAGGGTTCCCTTTTCTCCACTTCATCTCCACCATTTATCATTTGTAGACTTTTTAATGATGGCCATTCTGACTAGTGTAAGCTGTTACCTCATTTTAGTTTTGATTTGCATTTCTATAATAATAGTAATAATGAACACATTTTCATGTGTCTGTTGGTTATCTGCATGTCTTCTTTGAAGAAATTCTGTTTAGGTCTTCAGCCCATTTTTTGATTTTTTTTTTTTCATATTAAGGTGTATAAGCTGTTAATATATTTTGCAAATTAAGTGCTCATTGTTTGCATTATTTTCAAATATTTTCTCCCATTCCATGGGTTGTCTTTTAATTTTGTTATGGTTTCCTTTGCTGTGCAAAAGCTTGTAAGTTTAATTAGGTCTCATTTGCTTATTTTTGTGTTTATTTCCCTTACTCTAGGAGATGAATTTAAAAAAAATAGTGCTGTGATTCATGTCAAAAAGTACTCTGCGTTTGTTTTTCTCTAGGAGTATTTCAATATTTGGTTTTAAATTTATGTCTTTCATCCATTTTAAGATTTTTTTTTTTTAATGTGGTATTAGAGAATGTTCTGATTTCATTCTTTAACATGTAGCTGTCCAATTTTCACAGCACCACTTACTAAAGACATTGTTTTTCTCAGTTGTATATTCTTGCCTCCTTAGTTGTAGATTAGTTGATTATAAGTGCATGGGTTTATTTCTGTGCTTTCTATGCTGTTGTTTTGTTTTGTGTGTCTGTTTTTTTGTGCCAGTGCCATATTGTTTTGATTATTGTTGCTTTGTAGTATAGTCTGAAGTAAGAGAGCCTAATTCCTCTAGCTCTGTTTTTCTTTCTAAGGATTCTTTTGGCTATTCATGGTCTTTTGTGTTTACATATCAATTGAAAAATTTTCTGTTCTAGTTCTGTGAAAAATGCCATCAGTAGATTGATAGGGATTGCATTGAATTTGTAGATTGGTTGGGCAGTATGGTCATTTTAACAGTACTAATTTTTTTCCAATTCAAGTGCACAATTTCTTTCCTCAGCATCCTATAGTTCTCAGAGTACTGGTCTTTTACTTCTTTTAGGTAGGTTTATCCTAAATATTTTATTCTTTTTGGTACAATGTTAGATGAGATTGTTTCCTTAATTTCTCTTTCTGATGCTTAACTGTTAATATAGAGAAGTACAATTTCTGTATGTTAATTTTGTATCCAGGAATGTTACTGAATTAATTGATGAGCTCCAGTAATGCTCTGGAACTGACTTTAGGATTGTCTGTGTATAACATCATGTCTTCTACAAACAGTGGCAGTTTTACTTCTTACTTTGCAATTTAGATTGTTCTTATTTATCTTTCTTGTTGCTGTGCCTAGGACTTCCAAGTTATGTTGAATAAAAGTGGTAAGTGTGGGAATCCTTGTCTTGTTCCTAATCTTCAGGAAATGCTTTTAGAACATCAGTGGCTTCTAGTCTTACATTTAGGTCTTTGATTCATCATAAATGGATATTAAATTTTATCCAGAATTTTTTCTGCATCTTTTGAGATGATCTTTCTTTAGTTAGTTAGTGTGTATCACATTGATTTGTGGATACTGAAAGATATTTGTATCCTTGTGATACATCTCACTTGATCATGGTGTGTGATCCTTTTAATGTATCATTGGAGTTTAATAGCTAGTATTTTGTAGAGAATTTTTGCATCTGTATTAATCTGTGATATTGGCATATACTTTAGGGTGATGGTGCCCTCTGAATGAGTTTGGAAGTGTTCCTTCATCTGCAATTTTGGAATAGTTTCAGAAGGATACGTGTTAACTCGTCTCTAAATGTTTGGTAGAATTCACCTATGAACCCATCTGGTCCTGGGCCTTTTTCTTGGTGGGAGTTTTCCAGTCACTGGTTCAGTTTGAGTACTGGTGACTCATCTGTTCGTATTTTATATTTCTTCCTAGTTAAGTCTTAGGAAATTGTACCTTTCTAAGAATTTATCTATTTCTTCTAGATTGTCTGTTTTGTGGACATGTAGTTGCTTGGAATAGTTTCTTATGGTCCTCCTTATTTCTGTGGTGTCTGTTATAACTTTTCTTCTTTCATTTCTGATTTTATTGATTTGGACCCTCTCCCTTTTGTAAAATGAGTGTGGCTAATGGCTTATCAATTTTATCTTTTCAAAGAACCAGATTTTAGTTTCATTGATCTTTTCTATTGTTTATAGTCTGTATTTCATTTGTTTCAGCTCTGTTTTCCTTCATTTCACTAACTTTGGGCTTCCCAGGTGGCATTAATGGCAAAGAACCCACCTGCCAATACAGGGGACATGACACATGGGTTTGATCCCTGGGTTTTATGTTTGCCTTTACCTGAAGGTGGGCATAGCAGTCCACTCCAGTATTCTTCTCTGGAGAATCCCATGGACAGAGGAGCTTGGAAGTCTACAATCATAGGGTCACAGAGTCCCTGACTGGAGCAATTTAACACGGTAAATCTTGTGGGAATCCTTGTCTTGTTCCTAATCTTCAGGAAATGCTTTTAGAACATCAGTGGCTTCTAGTCTTACATTTAGGTCTTTGATTCATCATAAATGGATATTAAATTTTATCCAGAATTTTTTCTGCATCTTTTGAGATGATCTTTCTTTAGTTAGTTAGTGTGTATCACATTGATTTGTGGATACTGAAAGATCTTTGTATCCTTGTGATACATCTCACTTGATCATGGTGTGTGATCCTTTTAATGTATCATTGGAGTTTAATAGCTAGTATTTTGTAGAGAATTTTTGCATCTGTATTAATCTGTGATATTGGCATATACTTTAGGGTGATGGTGCCCTCTGAATGAGTTTGGAAGTGTTCCTTCATCTGCAATTTTGGAATAGTTTCAGAAGGATACGTGTTAACTCGTCTCTAAATGTTTGGTAGAATTCACCTATGAACCCATCTGGTCCTGGGCCTTTTTTCTTGGTGGGAGTTTTCCAGTCACTGGTTCAGTTTGAGTACTGGTGACTCATCTGTTCGTATTTTATATTTCTTCCTAGTTAAGTCTTAGGAAATTGTACCTTTCTAAGAATTTATCTATTTCTTCTAGATTGTCTGTTTTGTGGACATGTAGTTGCTTGGAATAGTTTCTTATGGTCCTCCTTATTTCTGTGGTGTCTGTTATAACTTTTCTTCTTTCATTTCTGATTTTATTGATTTGGACCCTCTCCCTTTTGTAAAATGAGTGTGGCTAATGGCTTATCAATTTTATCTTTTCAAAGAACCAGATTTTAGTTTCATTGATCTTTTCTATTGTTTATAGTCTGTATTTCATTTGTTTCAGCTCTGTTTTCCTTCATTTCACTAACTTTGGGCTTCCCAGGTGGCATTAATGGCAAAGAACCCACCTGCCAATACAGGGGACATGACACATGGGTTTGATCCCTGGGTTTTATGTTTGCCTTTACCTGAAGGTGGGCATAGCAGTCCACTCCAGTATTCTTCTCTGGAGAATCCCATGGACAGAGGAGCTTGGAAGTCTACAATCATAGGGTCACAGAGTCAGACATGACTGGAGCAATTTAACACGGTAACTTTGGGTTTTGTTTATTCTTTCTTTAGTTGCTTTAGGCATAAGATTATGTTGCTTATTTGAGAATTTTCTTGTTTCCTGAGGTAAGATTGTATTGCTGTAAACTTTTCTCTTAGAACTGTTTTTGCTGTGTCCCATATGTTTAGGATCTGCATATTTTCATTTTTTTTATTGCCTCTTTGAGTTCTTTAGTGTTTCATTGGTTGTTTAGTAGCGTACTGTTTAGCCGTCATATGTTTATGATTTTCACAGTTTTTATTTTTCTTGTAGTTGATTTCTAGCTTCCTAGTATTGTGGTTGGAAAAGATGTTTGATACAATTTCAATTTTGTAAATTTACCAAGGCTTGTTTAGTGGCCTAGCATGTGGTCTATGAATGTTCCATATGCACTTGAAAAGAATGTGCATTCTGCTGCTTTGAGATGGAATGCTCATAAATATCAATCAAGACCATCTGGTCTAATGTGTCATTTAAGAACTGTGTTTCCTTATTGATTTTCTATCAGGATGACCTGTCCATTGTTTTTTTGTTGTTGTTTTTTAAAAGATTTATTTATTTATTTATTTTGGGCGGGGGTTGGGGAGGGAGGGGAGCAGACGGGCCACTTCTATTGGTCTTTCATTTCTCTATTTTCATCCGTCTTTGTTCTTTGGCTCCTGTGGGCCTCCCACTGTGGTGGCATCTGTCGTCGCAGAGTGCCGGCTCTGGGCGCATGCGCTCCAGAGCTCCGGCTCGGTAATTGGACACATGGGTCCAGCCGCTCCACTGCACGTGGGATCTTCCCAGGCCAGGGATCGAACCAGTGCCCCTTGCACTGCAAGGCGATGTCCTTACCCACTGGACCACCAAGGGAAGCCCCTGACCTGTCCATTGTTGTAACATAGGGTGTTAAATTCCTCTGCTATTTTGTTACTCTTGATTTCTCCTTTTATGTCCATTAATATTTGCCTTAAATATTGAGATGCTCCTGTGTTGGGTGCATGTGTATTTATAGTTGTTACATCTAGTTCTTGGATTGATCCTTTGTTCACTTGCTTGTAAGTGCAGTCCACTCCAGTATTCTTCTTGGAAATTTCTACAATCATAGGGTCACAGAGTCAGACATGACTGGAGCAATTTAACACGGTAACTTTGGGTTTTGTTTATTCTTTCTTTAGTTGCTTTAGGCATAAGATTATGTTGCTTATTTGAGAATTTTCTTGTTTCCTGAGGTAAGATTGTATTGCTGTAAACTTTTCTCTTAGAACTGTTTTTGCTGTGTCCCATATGTTTAGGATCTGCATATTTTCATTTTTTTTATTGCCTCTTTGAGTTCTTTAGTGTTTCATTGGTTGTTTAGTAGCGTACTGTTTAGCCGTCATATGTTTATGATTTTCACAGTTTTTATTTTTCTTGTAGTTGATTTCTAGCTTCCTAGTATTGTGGTTGGAAAAGATGTTTGATACAATTTCAATTTTTGTAAATTTACCAAGGCTTGTTTAGTGGCCTAGCATGTGGTCTATGAATGTTCCATATGCACTTGAAAAGAATGTGCATTCTGCTGCTTTGAGATGGAATGCTCATAAATATCAATCAAGACCATCTGGTCTAATGTGTCATTTAAGAACTGTGTTTCCTTATTGATTTTCTATCAGGATGACCTGTCCATTGTTTTTTTGTTGTTGTTTTTTAAAAGATTTATTTATTTATTTATTTTGGGCGGGGGTTGGGGAGGGAGGGGAGCAGACGGGCCACTTCTATTGGTCTTTCATTTCTCTATTTTCATCCGTCTTTGTTCTTTGGCTCCTGTGGGCCTCCCACTGTGGTGGCATCTGTCGTCGCAGAGTGCCGGCTCTGGGCGCATGCGCTCCAGAGCTCCGGCTCGGTAATTGGACACATGGGTCCAGCCGCTCCACTGCACGTGGGATCTTCCCAGGCCAGGGATCGAACCAGTGCCCCTTGCACTGCAAGGCGATGTCCTTACCCACTGGACCACCAAGGGAAGCCCCTGACCTGTCCATTGTTGTAACATAGGGTGTTAAATTCCTCTGCTATTTTGTTACTCTTGATTTCTCCTTTTATGTCCATTAATATTTGCCTTAAATATTGAGATGCTCCTGTGTTGGGTGCATGTGTATTTATAGTTGTTACATCTAGTTCTTGGATTGATCCTTTGTTCACTTCTTTGTCTCTTGTAACAGTCTTAATTTTAAAGCTGATTTTGTCTGATTTAAGTTTTACTACTCTGGCTTCTTTTGATTTATGTTGGTATGGAATACCTTTTTTCATCCCCTTACTTTCAGTTTGTGTGTTTCTCTAGATCTGATGGTAGCCTCTTGTAGGCAGCATACATACAGGTTCCGCTTTCATATCCAATAGCCAATCTATGTCTTCTGGTTGGAACATCTAGTCTGTTTACATTTAATGTATTATCAATATGTTTCTGTTTCCATTTTGTTATTAGTTTGGATTTGCTTTTGCTTTTGTGGTCTATTTTCCCCTCTTTTTGTTGTCTTTGATTTGATGAGTATCTTTAGTGTTAAGTTTGGATTTCTTTTTCTTGTGTCTATATCATAGATTTTTAGTTTGCAGTTACCATGAGGTTTTTATGTTAGCAGTCTGTTTATATATGTGCTTCTTTTAAATTGTGTATCTCTTAATTTCAAATGTGTTTTAGATACCTTGCATTTGTACTTAGCTTCCTGTATGATTACTGGTTTTGATATTATACTTTACATCTAATTGTTTTGTGTATCCTTTATCTGCTAATCATGGACACAGATGAGTTTACTGCTTTTGTCTGTTAACCTACCTAGAAGTTTTGTGTGTGAATGATTTCTTACCTTTATTGTATGTTTTCCTTTGCCAGTGAACTTTTCCATTTTGTGATTTTTTATTGTGCCTTTCTAGAGAAATTTCTTTAGCATTTGTTGTAAAGTTGGTTTGATGGTGCTGGATTCTTTTAGCTTTTGCTTGTCTTTTTTTAGAGTGCCGGCTCCAGCCGCCCCCATGCACGGTGGGATCTTCCCAGGCCAGGATCGAACCAGTGCCCCTTGCACTGCAAGGCGATGTCCTTACCCACTGGACCACCAAGGGAAGCCCCTGACCTGTCCATTGTTGTAACATAGGGTGTTAAATTCCTCTGCTATTTTGTTACTCTTGATTTCTCCTTTTATGTCCATTAATATTTGCCTTAAATATTGAGATGCTCCTGTGTTGGGTGCATGTGTATTTATAGTTGTTACATCTAGTTCTTGGATTGATCCTTTGTTCACTTCTTTGTCTCTTGTAACAGTCTTAATTTTAAAGCTGATTTTGTCTGATTTAAGTTTTACTACTCTGGCTTCTTTTGATTTATGTTGGTATGGAATACCTTTTTTCATCCCCTTACTTTCAGTTTGTGTGTTTCTCTAGATCTGATGGTAGCCTCTTGTAGGCAGCATACATACAGGTTCCGCTTTCATATCCAATAGCCAATCTATGTCTTCTGGTTGGAACATCTAGTCTGTTTACATTTAATGTATTATCAATATGTTTCTGTTTCCATTTTGTTATTAGTTTGGATTTGCTTTTGCTTTTGTGGTCTATTTTCCCCTCTTTTTTTGTTGTCTTTGATTTGATGAGTATCTTTAGTGTTAAGTTTGGATTTCTTTTTCTTGTGTCTATATCATAGATTTTTAGTTTGCAGTTACCATGAGGTTTTTATGTTAGCAGTCTGTTTATATATGTGCTTCTTTTAAATTGTGTATCTCTTAATTTCAAATGTGTTTTAGATACCTTGCATTTGTACTTAGCTTCCTGTATGATTACTGGTTTTGATATTATACTTTACATCTAATTGTTTTGTGTATCCTTTATCTGCTAATCATGGACACAGATGAGTTTACTGCTTTTGTCTGTTAACCTACCTAGAAGTTTTGTGTGTGAATGATTTCTTACCTTTATTGTATGTTTTCCTTTGCCAGTGAACTTTTCCATTTTGTGATTTTATTATTTCTAGTTGTGGCCTTTCTGCCTAGAGAAATTTCTTTAGCATTTGTTGTAAAGTTGGTTTGATGGTGCTGGATTCTTTTAGCTTTTGCTTGTCTGTGAAGCTTTTGATTTCTCCGTCAAGTCTGAATGAGAGCCTTGTTGGGTGCAGTATTATTCTTGGTTATAGTGTTCTCTCTTTTGTCACTTCAAGACAACATGAATGTTGCCATATGATGCCACCCTCTTCTGACCTGTGTAGTTGCTGCTGAAAAATCAGCTGATAGCATTATGTGAGTTCCATTGCATGTTATTTATCACTTTTCCCTGTTGCTTTTAATATTCTTTCTCTAGGTTTAATTTTTATCATTTTGTTTACAGCGTTTCTTGGTGTGTTCCACTGTGGGTTAATCTTTTATGACTCTATGCTTCCTGGACTTAGGTGACTGTTTCCATTCCCAGTTTAGGGAAGGTTTCAGCTATTCTCTTCAAACATTTTCTCAGCCCCCTCCCCCTTCTCCTTTTAGGATCCCAATAATTCCTTAGCATGCTTGATATTGTCCCAGAGGTCTTTTAAATTGTCCTCATTTCTTTTCATTCTTTTTCTTTTTTCTGTTCAACAGCAATGATTTCCACACTGCTGTATCTTCCTGTTCACTGATCCATTCTTCTGCCTCATTTAGTCTACTGTTGATTCCTTCTAGTGTGTTTTTCATTTTAGTTATTGTGGTCTTTACTTCTCTTTGGCCATTCTTTGTATTTTCTAATTCTTTGTTAAAAATTTCTGATTTCTTGCTTTATTCTTTAATTCTTCTCCTGAGTTCTTTGGTAATCTTTAGGATCATTACTCTGAACTTTTTCTCAAGTAGGTTTTCCATCTCCACATTGCTTAAAACCCCATCTTCTGGGGTTTTATTTTGTTCCTTTATCCAAAACATATTCCTCTGTTGCTGCACTGTGTCTTAGTGGCCGTTTGTATTTTTATGTGTGTGGTAGGTTAGTTATGTTTCCTGACCTTGAAGAAGTAGCCCTCTCTAGAAGATGTCTTTTGCCTCCCAACAGTGCACTCCCTTTTTGTCACCCAAGACCTAGGGGCCAGCTGGTCCCTTTTGTGATTTTATTATTTCTAGTTGTGGCCTTTCTGCCTAGAGAAATTTCTTTAGCATTTGTTGTAAAGTTGGTTTGATGGTGCTGGATTCTTTTAGCTTTTGCTTGTCTGTGAAGCTTTTGATTTCTCCGTCAAGTCTGAATGAGAGCCTTGTTGGGTGCAGTATTATTCTTGGTTATAGTGTTCTCTCTTTTGTCACTTCAAGACAACATGAATGTTGCCATATGATGCCACCCTCTTCTGACCTGTGTAGTTGCTGCTGAAAAATCAGCTGATAGCATTATGTGAGTTCCATTGCATGTTATTTATCACTTTTCCCTGTTGCTTTTAATATTCTTTCTCTAGGTTTAATTTTTATCATTTTGTTTACAGCGTTTCTTGGTGTGTTCCACTGTGGGTTAATCTTTTATGACTCTATGCTTCCTGGACTTAGGTGACTGTTTCCATTCCCAGTTTAGGGAAGGTTTCAGCTATTCTCTTCAAACATTTTCTCAGCCCCCTCCCCCTTCTCCTTTTAGGATCCCAATAATTCCTTAGCATGCTTGATATTGTCCCAGAGGTCTTTTAAATTGTCCTCATTTCTTTTCATTCTTTTTCTTTTTTCTGTTCAACAGCAATGATTTCCACACTGCTGTATCTTCCTGTTCACTGATCCATTCTTCTGCCTCATTTAGTCTACTGTTGATTCCTTCTAGTGTGTTTTTCATTTTAGTTATTGTGGTCTTTACTTCTCTTTGGCCATTCTTTGTATTTTCTAATTCTTTGTTAAAAATTTCTGATTTCTTGCTTTATTCTTTAATTCTTCTCCTGAGTTCTTTGGTAATCTTTAGGATCATTACTCTGAACTTTTTCTCAAGTAGGTTTTCCATCTCCACATTGCTTAAAACCCCATCTTCTGGGGTTTTATTTTGTTCCTTTATCCAAAACATATTCCTCTGTTGCTGCACTGTGTCTTAGTGGCCGTTTGTATTTTTATGTGTGTGGTAGGTTAGTTATGTTTCCTGACCTTGAAGAAGTAGCCCTCTCTAGAAGATGTCTTTTGCCTCCCAACAGTGCACTCCCTTTTTGTCACCCAAGACCTAGGGGCCAGCTGGTCCCAGGGGGTGTCTGACCTGCATTTGTGGACTCGCTCTGCAGGCTCTGGAGCTGGACTTTCTTGCTTCTGGTGTCTGCCCCTTGGTGGATAATGCTGGTGTAGTACAGGTTTGGGCAGACCGGTGGGTGAAGCTGGGTCTTGGCCCTCTGGTAGGCAGGGCCATGTCTAGGGGCGTGTCTAGAGGCAACTGAAGGCTCAGGAAATCTTTAGGCAGCCTGTCTGCTGATGGGTGGGACCATGTCCCTGTGCAGTTTGTTGTTTGACCTGAGGTGTCCCATCACTGGAACCTACAGGCTTTTGGGTAGGACTAGGTCTTGGTGCCAAGATATCAGCTTCTGGGACAGCTCATATAGATGAATGCTTCCTTATATGTTTGTCACCAGTGTCCATATCCCCAGAGTGAGCCACAGTCAATTCCTCTCCCCTCCCACCTCCAAGAGACCCTCCAAGACTAGCAGTAGGTCTGGCTCAGGCTCCTATCAAATTTGCTACTTTTGCCGTTGGTCTTGGTGCATGTGAGATTTTGTGTGCCCTTTAAGAGTGAAGTCTCTATTTTCTCCAGTAGTGTATAGCTCCTACAGTCAAGCCCCACTGACCTTCAAAACAAAATGCCCTGGGGGTTCCTCTTCCTAGTGCCAGACTACTGGGCTAGGGGGCCTGATATGGTGCTCAGAATTCTATTTCTGTGGGAGAATCTCTGTAATCTAATTATTCTCTAGTTTGTATTGGTCACCTGGCAGGTGATATAGGATTTGAGTATATCATGTGGCTATCTCTCCAACCCATCTCTTTGTGGTTCCTTCTTTATTAGTTGTAGAAAATCTTTTCTGGTAGGTTCCAGTCTCATTCATTAATGGTTGTGAAACTGTTCACTTTGGATTTGGACTCAAACGCAAAGCCCAGTTTGGACTTGAACCCACGTGGTCAAGACTTGAATCCAGCCAAAACCCTGCTTGGGACTTGAACTCACATGGTTGGGACTCAAACGCAGCCAAAACCCATGATACCTGGTTTTAGGACCTAATAGAACTCAGGTTCTTGATGTCTCATCACAGAAAAGAATTCAGTGAGAGACAAAGTGATAGTCAAGAAGTGGGTTTATTCAGATTCAGGGAAAAAGCACACTCCACAGACAGAGTGTGGGCCATCGCAGAGGGTGAGTGCAGCAGCCTCAAACATGTGGCGTGCCTAGCTTTTATGAGATGGGCAATTTCATTTGCTAATGAATGGGAGGATCATTCCAATTATTTTGGGAAAGGGGAGGAACTCTCATGGTACCTCTGGGTATGTCATTTAGCTTGCTGATTGAGGATCAAGGTCTCATCTGCCATCTTGGACCCACTGATTCTAATAGGTTTATGTTGTGTCCTTGGGTTATGTCATTCTTTCAAAGGTTGTGCCCTGCCCCTTTCCCTCCTTTTACAGTTGTTCTGTGGTTAGTTGTGATTTTGGTGTGCACATGGGAGGGTAAGCTTAGGGTCCTTCTACTCTGGCATGTTGGCCCCTCTCCCCAACCTTGTTGCATCTTGACAGGACTTCCTGTTCCTTTTCTGGGTGACAGGTTCTGTCTCTCCCTCCTTGTGGGGAGGTGAACTTCCCTTTTGTGGGCCTTACCTACTGAGTAGCATTGTAGGAAACCTGTGGATAAGACCAGCTGCATAATTTGTGGGGTCCGGTGCAAAATGAACATGCAAGACTCCTTGTGGAGATAAATGGGGAGACAAGCTGTGGCATCCTTGCTCTCTCTGAGGGTATCATGAGGCTTGGAAGGCCTCCTTGCCGTCCACCAGATTGAAGGAGGAGGACTCGAGTCTGGCTGCTGCTCCCACCCCTTCAAACACCCAGCCCGTGCTCCAGTGTCAGGGAGAGTGGGCCCCCTTCCATCTCTTCCCTCAGATTGATTTTGTTAACAGAGACATTGTTCAGAGAGGATTGGTTTACCTCTCCAGACATTCAGTACCTAGATAATAGGTTACAGAACACAAGAGAGCCTCACTGTTTATGGTAGTTATGTTCTATTAAGTTACCACAAATACCGAATTAGCAAATATTGGTCTGTTTCTCTTGGGTAGCAAAGTTAGGTTTCTGGAAACCCATGGTCACAACTTTGATCAGCTGGTCAATGCATTATCTTGTTTTACGTGTGTTTCTGTTGAATGATACTTTAATATATATTGTTTATCCATTTGGGCTTCCCAGGTGGTACTAGTGGTAAAGAACCCACCTGCCAATCAATGCAGGAGACTTAAGAGACACAGGTTTGCTCCCTGGGCTGGAAAGATCTCCTGGAGAAGAGAATGGTAACCCACTCCAGTATTCTTACCTGGAGAAGCCCAGGGACAGAGAAGCCTGGTGGGGTACAGTCTATGAGGTCACAAAGAGTTGAAACATGACTGAAGTGACTAAGCGACTTAGTTTATCCATTGACACTGCTCTCAGGACCAACAGTGCTGTTGTTCACGCTCACATGAAAATGCATGTAACATGTGTATTTTCTCTGTGAGGCCTATTGCAACCTTCCTGATCTTAGGAACATTAGGTAGCACTTCAACTCTCCATTTGGGGACCATTTTGATGGAGAAACAACAGAAATGCAAGATACAAAAACAAAATGCAAAAACAGTGGCACTAAATGGACCACGAGGAGTGTCTGAGCAGGAACCAGACAGAGGATGTCACTTTGTTTAATCTCAGCTGGGAATTGTTGGGTGGCTCAAATTTTTTTGTCACTGTACTCATGTGAGCTAATGACTGCAAAAGTGCCATGAGCATTGATTTAGGGACTAAAAATACATTTTAGAAAGCAGGCAAATTTGGAAATGTACAGTCAGCTGCTGAGGACCAAGTACACTTCGAATTTCAGCTGTTTTATTATAGTGAGCTGGTCTGCAATGCAAAACCATATATCAACATGACAAAAGGTAATTACGGTTTGTGTGTTGAAGACTGGTATAACAGATGGAATAATACATTCCTATGACAAGCCAAGGTGATGTTTTTTAAAATTTGAGAAAGCTGTGTTGTTCTGTGTTACACATTTTCAAAGTAAACCTGAAGTGCATATCCTTCTCTCTGATAAGAGTCTGAAGGTGTTGTGGGTTTGATAAGCCATGGTGCTAATAACAATCATTGAGTGTCAGCTAATTATGGTGTGTAAAAATGTCCAGCTAATTGTAGGTTACATTAGTTTCAGTTCATGAGTTATCTTGCGTAAACAAAGTTTGTAACAAACTCAGCAGATGAAAAAAGTTGAGATAGCAAAAGAATATATAAGAGCTTTACCCCCTGAAAGAAACTGGTTGACTCCAAAATACTGGCCAGTCTCTAGTGATTTCATGATCAAGGGAATTCCTTTAGAAAACAGACTTTAGCCAGTGTTTGTAATACAATGTTAAAATTCAGGAAATGAGATTACACATTTTGAAAGCATTCTCTTCTGAATGATACTTTTGTGTTCAAAAATACTGGGTGACATTCCTATGGTAGGGACTATTGTATATAATAAATAAAGCAATAAAGCAGTACTTGATATGTTGACAGGATAACTGGAAATGTCTTGAAGATTCCAGTCGCTCACAGACGCAGTGCATGTCTATTTGTGTTTATGTGTACATAGCTAGGGCTCATGGCATGTCTCAATGTTTTCTTTTTTCTTTTTTTTTTTTGGCCACTTTTGTTGGTCTTTCATCCATCTTTGTTCTTTGGCCTGTGTGGCCCTCCCAATGCAGTGGCCTCCCTCATTGCAAAGCACCGGCTCTGGGCACACGCGCCCAGAGCTCCAGCTTGGTAGTTGGACACACTGGTCCAGCCGCTCCATGGCATGTGGGATCTTCCCAGGCCAGGGATCGAACCAGTGTCCCTTGCACTGCAAGGTGGTGTCCTTACCCACTGGACCAACAGGGAAGCCCTTCTTTTTTTCTTTTTTCTTTTTGATATGTAGAGGAGCCTGGAGGGCCATAGTCCATGAGATCTTGAAGAATCGGAAAATTGAAGGCCAAGCCAAAAGCGTAATTACGGTTTGTGTGTTGAAGACTGGTATAACAGATGGAATAATACATTCCTATGACAAGCCAAGGTGATGTTTTTTAAAATTTGAGAAAGCTGTGTTGTTCTGTGTTACACATTTTCAAAGTAAACCTGAAGTGCATATCCTTCTCTCTGATAAGAGTCTGAAGGTGTTGTGGGTTTGATAAGCCATGGTGCTAATAACAATCATTGAGTGTCAGCTAATTATGGTGTGTAAAAATGTCCAGCTAATTGTAGGTTACATTAGTTTCAGTTCATGAGTTATCTTGCGTAAACAAAGTTTGTAACAAACTCAGCAGATGAAAAAAGTTGAGATAGCAAAAGAATATATAAGAGCTTTACCCCCTGAAAGAAACTGGTTGACTCCAAAATACTGGCCAGTCTCTAGTGATTTCATGATCAAGGGAATTCCTTTAGAAAACAGACTTTAGCCAGTGTTTGTAATACAATGTTAAAATTCAGGAAATGAGATTACACATTTTGAAAGCATTCTCTTCTGAATGATACTTTTGTGTTCAAAAATACTGGGTGACATTCCTATGGTAGGGACTATTGTATATAATAAATAAAGCAATAAAGCAGTACTTGATATGTTGACAGGATAACTGGAAATGTCTTGAAGATTCCAGTCGCTCACAGACGCAGTGCATGTCTATTTGTGTTTATGTGTACATAGCTAGGGCTCATGGCATGTCTCAATGTTTTCTTTTTTCTTTTTTTTTTTTGGCCACTTTTGTTGGTCTTTCATCCATCTTTGTTCTTTGGCCTGTGTGGCCCTCCCAATGCAGTGGCCTCCCTCATTGCAAAGCACCGGCTCTGGGCACACGCGCCCCAGAGCTCCAGCTTGGTAGTTGGACACACTGGTCCAGCCGCTCCATGGCATGTGGGATCTTCCCAGGCCAGGGATCGAACCAGTGTCCCTTGCACTGCAAGGTGGTGTCCTTACCCACTGGACCAACAGGGAAGCCCTTCTTTTTTTCTTTTTTCTTTTTGATATGTAGAGGAGCCTGGAGGGCCATAGTCCATGAGATCTTGAAGAATCGGACACAACTGAGTGACTAAGTTTTCTTATCACCTTTAAGCAAATGATGTACAGGCATGGTGTAATACCTAAGTGCCTGGGTACCAGCAATAGTTGCTTTCTTCTTGCAAAGGATTTGACATACCCCTAGTTTTTTCATTTTTCTGTTTTCTCAATATCCATCTATTTTCTGAAGGTTGGGTTGCTGTGGGGTTACAGTTTGGGTTTGTAGTCGTTCCTCTTGGTGATTCCCTGAATCATGTGTTCTTTTTCCTGGCTGCCTTCCATTTCCCTCAGGAGGCTACACTAGCAATGGCCCCACTCTTTTGGTACTGTTTTGGTCTTTAAATGAATTCATCTTCTAAATAACTGTTTACTGACATGCCTGAGCCCAATGATATTGTTAGACTGCTGACAAAATCCCAGTTTCACTCATTTTATAATGAAATGGTTGCTTAGAGTACTTTTAAACAATTTGTATACTAAATGTTTTAGAAGACTGGTTTCCTAAATTATTATTTTTCCCTACTCTCTGGGGCAGTGGTTTCAAAAAAATCAAAATCCATTGCGCCTTACTCCCTCTCCTTCACCAGCATACACATACTATGTGTTTGCGTATATATATGCATATGTATATATAAAATCAGAGTTTCAGGTTATATTTGAGAAAAGCTTGATTCCTGGAGACTCATATTAGCATATTAAAAGCTTTGAAAAATCCTGCAGTGATGAAGCCTGTTACAACAGGGCTCCCCAACCTGGAGCCATGGGCCGCTGATGATCATTGGCCTGTTTAAACCAGGCTGCATGGCACGAGGTGAGTGGCCGGTGAGTGAGTGGAACTTCTGTGTTTTCAGCTACTCCCCATCACTCGCAGCAACTCCTGAGCTCCCCCTCCTGTCAGATCAGTGGCGGCATGATAAATACAATGTGCTTGAACCATCTGGAGACCATCCCCCAGGCACACTCATCCTCCTGGTCCATGGAAAAATTGATTTCAATGAAACCGAGCCCTGGTGCCAAAGAGATTGGGGACTGTTGTGTTAGAGCATTCCCCAAAGCATTTGATCATAGAACTCTTTCATTGCAGAATACCCTATTAGTGTCATCACTCAGGATGATCGAAGGGAGGCTTGGCATGGAGAGGCCATGAACCAAGTTCTCAAGCCTTTAGGGAAACAAGCAGAATGTCAGACTGGAAAATACAAAGTGGTATAGATAGTGTGAAACTCTAAGGAATCATAAGTTGATAAGCAGTCAAGTAAATACTACTTGGAATGCTATTGGCACTCTCTCTGCTGTGTGAAGTTGTGTACATAATGAACCAAGTGTCTGGATTGTCATGAAACATTTTTTTGAGTTGTTGCTGTTCAGTTACCCAGTCATGTCCGACTCTTTGCAACCCCATGGACTGCAGCACACCAGGTTTCCCTGTCCTTCACTGTCTCCTGGAGCTTGCTTAAACTCATGTCCATTGAGCCGGTGATTCCATCCAACCATCTCGTCCTCTCTTGCCCCTTCTTCTGCCTTCAGTCTTTCCCAGCAAAAGGGTCTTTTCCAATGAGTCTGCTCTTCACCTCAGGTGGCCAAAGTATTGGAGCTTCAACTTCAGCATCAATCCTTCCAATGAATATTCAGAGTTGATTTCCTTTAGGATTGACTGGTTTGATTTCCTTGCAGTCCAAGGGATTCTCAAGAGTCTTCTCCAGCACCACAGTTTGAAGGCATCAATTCTTTGGCACTCAGCCTTTTATTTGGTCCAAATTTCACTTCCATATATGACTACTAGAAAAAAAAAAAACATGATTTTGACTAAAGAGACCTTTGACAGCAAAGTGATATCTTTGCTTTTTAATATGTTATCTAGATTTATTATAGCTTTTCTTCCAAGGAATAACTGTTTCTTAATTTCATGGCTGCGGTCACCATCTGCAGTGACTATCCGGTATTTTAAAAGTTATGTGATTCATGCAAAGACTGCTCCCATATCTCCATCTGTGACTGAGTTTCCCTCCCTACCTCAGGTCCCTGATCCCTGCATGTCCCTTCTTTCCCTTCTATCCTGCCTTATTCCTGACAGTGGCTAAAATTTTCATTGGAAAGCTCATCTAGCCTGCATCTCATCCCTAGAGACCTTTGAGAGGTCATTGCTTCAAGTATGTTTTCCTCAATGCGTTAGTGCAAAGCTACTTATGCTGGAATGTTTGTTTTAGAGATTATGAATGAGAGCTTTGGGGACTTCCTGGCAGTCCAGTGGTTAGGACTCTGCACGGTCATTGCTGAGGGTGCAAGTTTAATCTGTGGTCAGGGAACTAAGATCCTACAAATCATATGGCATGTCCGAAAAAAAAAAGAAAAAGCTTTGCACAGACCTAAAATTGATTCCTGTGTCCCCACTTTATTTATTTATTTATTTAACTTCATGCCACGAGCTTTTTCTTAGTTATTTATTATTTTCATCCATCTTTATTCTTTGGCCATTGTGGGCCTCCCATCACAGTGGCCTCTCTCATCTCAGAGCACTGGCTCTGGGCACATGTGCTCCAGAGCACTGGCTCACACTTGGACACACTAGTCCAGCTGCTCCACTGCATGGGGGATCTTCTGGGGCCAGGGATTGAACTGGTGCCCCTTGCACTGCAAGGTGGACTCTTTACCCACTGGACCACCAGGGAAGCCCCTCCCCCTTTATTAATGGGATAACCTTCATCAAAATACTTATTAACCTCATTGCTTTTTTTTTCTTTTTTTAATGTGAATGAAGTAGGATTTATGCTAACACACGTAGCACAGGGTCTGAGACGTGGTGCTTGACTAGTGAATTGTAGTGATTCTCATCAGCATCTCCAGGGGTCCTTGCAGGAAGCACTAGTGTTAGGGAGTGGCTGGGAGGAGGCTCTGGAATCTGCCCTCTCGGCAGGGACATCTGCACTCTTGACATCCTTACTCGTTCTTACTCTTCACTGTGAACATGACATGAGTCCCAGTCTCCCATGGACTGTCAAGTTCTGCCTAAAAGTGAAAAGGGAGGCCAAATCTGGACTGTGAATAGGTTGCCGTTCATCTTTTGGGACTGTCAGGGATCCTTAATCATGACTACACATCAGAATTACCCATCTGGCTTAAAAAACTAGACCATAGACCTCACGCCCCAGGAGACTCTTATTTGTGGACCTGAGGTAATGCCTGCACAAATGCTTTTAAAATGTATATAAGCAGGTATATCAACTGATAGAAGGTAGGACTAATAATAAAAACTTCCCAGAGTGGTCAGAATTGAGTGAAATGGCCTCGTCCATAACAATTCACTAAGTGGATGGCATCACCAACTCGATGGACATGAGTTTGAGCAGACTCCTGGAGATGGTGAAGGACAGAGAAGCCTGTCATGCTGCAGTCCTTGGGGTTGCAAAGAGATAGACACAACTGCACTGACAACAATTCACAAAGTTTTATCAGTGATCTCTTGTTGCATAATAAACCACCCTAAATTTAGGAGCATTTAGAAATCGGCAAGATAAGCATTTCCTTCTCACTTTTTAAATGGGCTGCAGCACTCTGCTGATGACTGCTGAACTGTGAGATAGAGTGGAAGTGGGGCTGGCTGGGGTGACTTTCTTCCACGAACCTCTCCTGCTCCTGCCACCAGCGGATCAGCCCAGGCCTTCTCAGGGTCTGTCAGAAGCTCAAGGGAGCAAGTGGAAATCCTTGTGGCCTCTTGAAGCCTAAACTCAAACATGATTTTGCTTCATTCTTTAGCCAAAGAGGATCGCATGCCAGAACCTCTCGAGTCAAGAAGTGGTGAAATATATGTGAAGGATGTGGGTCCAGGAGGGCTCAGGACAGGGGGACGGTCGTGAGATCTGTCCCAGAGGCCAGAGATTGAAGTCCTTACTAGTGAAAGTGAAATGACTGTACATGAAAAAAAAAAACTGTTGATGAAGCATCTGCTCTTTATCAGTCTCGATGGTAAAATGGACCAGGAACTGCCCATAATAAAGGATTAGTAGTACACATTTTCCTCTTGGAGTGAAACATTTAGGGGGGTGTGTACAGGATTTTGGAAACTTCCTTCTCTTTATAACTTTTTTCTTCCCATAGGAAAATTCATACAGAGTTAAAATGAGTTTTGTAAAATTACTCATAAAATGTGACCAGCTGTATTTTCCACATTTCCATTCCGTAACAATAAGTGTTGTAAAATGTTATCGAACCCCCACACCACATCCTTTTTAGCTACTCTGTCATTATAACCTTGCATATTGAGGGAGCTTTGTGGGAAGCATTACATACTGGATTGTTTTTTGGCTCTGTGCTCAGGCTTCTCTAGTTGTAGCGCTTGGACTCGGTTGCCTCCTGAGATGGCAGTTGAGATGTTGGCCCTGACCAGAGACCAAATTCACATCCCCTGCATTGCAGGGAGGATGCTTAACCACTGGACCACCAGGAAAGCCCCTACACATTAGATCTTAAGATAAAGATATTTGGTGCTTTATCTGATGCTTTCATTACAGATGTGTATGTGACATTTTTCTCTCTGCTTATTCTTCATTTGTAGTGATACCTACCCTTCCCAAGTTGTTTATTCAGATTAGATATAATAAAATATGTGAGAGTAGCTTCAAAGTTGAGATAAGCATTTCCTTCTCACTTTTTAAATGGGCTGCAGCACTCTGCTGATGACTGCTGAACTGTGAGATAGAGTGGAAGTGGGGCTGGCTGGGGTGACTTTCTTCCACGAACCTCTCCTGCTCCTGCCACCAGCGGATCAGCCCAGGCCTTCTCAGGGTCTGTCAGAAGCTCAAGGGAGCAAGTGGAAATCCTTGTGGCCTCTTGAAGCCTAAACTCAAACATGATTTTGCTTCATTCTTTAGCCAAAGAGGATCGCATGCCAGAACCTCTCGAGTCAAGAAGTGGTGAAATATATGTGAAGGATGTGGGTCCAGGAGGGCTCAGGACAGGGGGACGGTCGTGAGATCTGTCCCAGAGGCCAGAGATTGAAGTCCTTACTAGTGAAAGTGAAATGACTGTACATGAAAAAAAAAAACTGTTGATGAAGCATCTGCTCTTTATCAGTCTCGATGGTAAAATGGACCAGGAACTGCCCATAATAAAGGATTAGTAGTACACATTTTCCTCTTGGAGTGAAACATTTAGGGGGGTGTGTACAGGATTTTGGAAACTTCCTTCTCTTTATAACTTTTTTCTTCCCATAGGAAAATTCATACAGAGTTAAAATGAGTTTTGTAAAATTACTCATAAAATGTGACCAGCTGTATTTTCCACATTTCCATTCCGTAACAATAAGTGTTGTAAAATGTTATCGAACCCCCACACCACATCCTTTTTAGCTACTCTGTCATTATAACCTTGCATATTGAGGGGAGCTTTGTGGGAAGCATTACATACTGGATTGTTTTTTTTTGGCTCTGTGCTCAGGCTTCTCTAGTTGTAGCGCTTGGACTCGGTTGCCTCCTGAGATGGCAGTTGAGATGTTGGCCCTGACCAGAGACCAAATTCACATCCCCTGCATTGCAGGGAGGATGCTTAACCACTGGACCACCAGGAAAGCCCCTACACATTAGATCTTAAGATAAAGATATTTGGTGCTTTATCTGATGCTTTCATTACAGATGTGTATGTGACATTTTTCTCTCTGCTTATTCTTCATTTGTAGTGATACCTACCCTTCCCAAGTTGTTTATTCAGATTAGATATAATAAAAATATGTGAGAGTAGCTTCAAAGTTGAATAGTATAAACCAGTAATAAATGGAAGAAGTTTCTCCAAGAACAGAGAGGCTAAGCTCTTGGGCTCCATGACTGAATTGTTGGGGTGTGATTTCTGGCTTGGTCACGCTAGCTATGAAATGTTGGACAAGGTAGGTTAGCTCCCTTACCTCAGTCCTTCTTGTTTAAAAGGAAGGAAGAGTCCTATTTGGGTTTCCCCAGTGGCTCAGTGGAAAAGAATCCACCTGCCAATTTAGGAGACACAGGTTCAATCCTTAGGTTGGGAGGAACCCCTGGAGGAAGAAATGGCAAACAAAAAAAAAAAAAAAAAAACCCCATTCCAGTATTGTTGCCTGGGAGATCCCATGGAGGAAGGAGCCTGTAGGGCTACAGTCCATGAGGTCATGACTGAGCACGCACACATGCATGTGACAGTCCTGTCTACCTTCTAAGGTGGCGTGAGGATTCAATGAGGTGTAGTTTTGTACACCTTGTTGTGGGGATGGTTCCTGGCCTGCTGTAACTATCAATAAAGGTTACATTTTTTTTGCCACAATAAATGAAATATAAACAAAGTTTCTATTTGGCAAATTATGCTCAGTGATAGCTAGAATAAGCCTAAGATAATGCAGTAAGGTTTGTGGATTTAGAAATCGCAGTGGAAAAGTTTGAAGGATTGTATCTGATTTGAGATTTTTCAGGTATCAGTTATTTAAAAGTGAGAATTATTTCACAAAAAGAAACGTTTATTGTGGACTTGCCATGTGTGCAGTAATGTGTTACATCTAGCAAAGAACTTGAGATACAGTCTCCATCTGCAAGAAGCTCGCAAGCCGTTGGGAAAAACACAAGGATCACGTGTGAAGTGATGCCAGCCTTAAGCGATACAGTGCAGACTAGATGAGTGAAGGGAGTGTGCATCCAAGCAGCTAGGCAGGCCAAGTGAAACTCTATCTGTGGGTTCAGGTGGCCACTCAGTGATTACAGATGTGTATGTGACATTTTTCTCTCTGCTTATTCTTCATTTGTAGTGATACCTACCCTTCCCAAGTTGTTTATTCAGATTAGATATAATAAAAATATGTGAGAGTAGCTTCAAAGTTGAATAGTATAAACCAGTAATAAATGGAAGAAGTTTCTCCAAGAACAGAGAGGCTAAGCTCTTGGGCTCCATGACTGAATTGTTGGGGTGTGATTTCTGGCTTGGTCACGCTAGCTATGAAATGTTGGACAAGGTAGGTTAGCTCCCTTACCTCAGTCCTTCTTGTTTAAAAGGAAGGAAGAGTCCTATTTGGGTTTCCCCAGTGGCTCAGTGGAAAAGAATCCACCTGCCAATTTAGGAGACACAGGTTCAATCCTTAGGTTGGGAGGAACCCCTGGAGGAAGAAATGGCAAACAAAAAAAAACAAAAAAACAAAAAAAACCCCATTCCAGTATTGTTGCCTGGGAGATCCCATGGAGGAAGGAGCCTGTAGGGCTACAGTCCATGAGGTCATGACTGAGCACGCACACATGCATGTGACAGTCCTGTCTACCTTCTAAGGTGGCGTGAGGATTCAATGAGGTGTAGTTTTGTACACCTTGTTGTGGGGATGGTTCCTGGCCTGCTGTAACTATCAATAAAGGTTACATTTTTTTTGCCACAATAAATGAAATATAAACAAAGTTTCTATTTGGCAAATTATGCTCAGTGATAGCTAGAATAAGCCTAAGATAATGCAGTAAGGTTTGTGGATTTAGAAATCGCAGTGGAAAAGTTTGAAGGATTGTATCTGATTTGAGATTTTTCAGGTATCAGTTATTTAAAAGTGAGAATTATTTCACAAAAAGAAACGTTTATTGTGGACTTGCCATGTGTGCAGTAATGTGTTACATCTAGCAAAGAACTTGAGATACAGTCTCCATCTGCAAGAAGCTCGCAAGCCGTTGGGAAAAACACAAGGATCACGTGTGAAGTGATGCCAGCCTTAAGCGATACAGTGCAGACTAGATGAGTGAAGGGAGTGTGCATCCAAGCAGCTAGGCAGGCCAAGTGAAACTCTATCTGTGGGTTCAGGTGGCCACTCAGTGATTAGCCACAGTGTAGGGTGGTTATGTGCTTTCACAGGAGCGCAGGGTTAAAATTGTGGTCTTACAGGTGCCTACAGCTGAAATGGGAATCCACAGAGGGAGAGGGGGTAGTTCTGTAGTTGATGGTGTTTCTGAAGACTCTGAAAGAGCTCCCTCTTTCCAAGAAATTGCAGAAAAAAGCTAAGTCATGGCCTTCAGTGGCTCTACTTAGAGAGGAAATGGGTCATGTATCGTTAACAGTGAAGTGTGGTCTTGGCTGTTGCTGGGGGAAGCAGAAACCAACTTGTTCAGGGTATGGTGGCTCTGCAGTGCCAAACCCAATGCCATTTTGAGCCTAATATATATAGCTTGGTGTATTTGAGCATTAATTGTCTTTGCAATCTGTCTTTTTTAAAAGTATGATTTCAGAGTTTATATGAAGTTCATCTTGTCTTTCTTAGCCAACTCATGTGGTTTGTTGTACATTTTGGCGAATGTAACAAGGAAAATACACCTCTGGTTTAGTTCCCACTTAGCCTTCTATGCTCTATAAAGGTGGTGGTGGTCTTTTGGGGCAGGCCACTTCTGTTGGTCTTTCATTTATCTATTTTCATCCATTTTTGTTCTTTGGTCTGTGTGGGCCTCCCATTGCAGTGGCCTCTCTCACTGTAGAGCACCGGCTCTGGCGCATGCGCTCCCGAGCGCTGGCTCGGTAATTGGACACATCGGTCCAGCTGCTCTGCGGCATGTGGGATCTTCCCAGGCCAGGGATCGAACCCTTGCACTGCAAGATGAACTCTTTACCCACTGGATCACCAGGGAAGCCCTCTGTGCTGCCCTTTATTTGAGCTAAAGTCCACTCCTCCCTCCCAATGTCTCCAAACTCCTTTCCTACTCTGACCTGACATCATTCTCACTTTGCTTAGTACTACTGTTCATTTTCATGCCTTTCCCTGGCTGCTGCTGCTGTGTGTTTGTATCTGGTGGGAGTGTGGGGGGTAGGTGGGAACAATCTTTCTAGATCAGCTTCCCCAACCACAATCCAGTTTACCTTCTGTTTCTTCATGAATTCTTCCCAACTCCTTCAGTTCATGCTTTTGCTCTTCAGCTGAAGAGCCATAACTACTCGGCCTTTGTCACTGTCACTGTTTATGTAACGGAATCGAAGACTCTGGTAATAAATCTAGGAGGGGAATGTAGGATATAGTTTTCCCTTTGCAAAAACTACAAACAGGTTTCTTTCATAAAGTATATTAAAATAGCTCAGATTCTAAAATGAAACAGGTAATTTGTTAGTTTACCTTCTCTTATTAATAGTTTTATTGCTTTATTTCTTAGAATTTAAGCTCTGATAGAAGAAATTAGCAGTGTTGGTTCTCTCTGAGTAGGGCTGTGGAGGAAATATATAATAGGCTTCCCCAATCAAGAATGTAGCGCCTTCTGTATCCCATGGGTCTCCTCCAGCACTGGGGAAGAGGCGTTGGTAGTGCCAGCAGATCAGTCTTCATGTTGAGGTCTGTAGTGGTGATGCTGTGTGGCTGGCAGAAGAAAGTGCTCAAGGCACTCCTGAGGACAGTTCTTGGGAGAAATGGACTTTTTCTCAAAAGGCTTTGCAGTATCCATGAAATAAGTACTGCCCTGTGCTCAAAGGTTGCAGGTAAGTCTATATGCTGATAAGATATTTCATATATTCTGCTTATTCTTCCTATTCTTATCTGGTTTGCTTTTCATAGGAGTCCCTGATGGTGCTGCTCTTTCATTTTCATTTAAAAAAATTTTTGTGTGACAGTCCATGTGTACTTTTTTTTAAAAAAAACCTTTTATTTTACTTTTAACTTTTACAGAGTTTTGTTGTTTACAGATATGTGTGTTCTCAGATTAGTTATCTGTATATCCCCCCCATCCCACCCCTCCAGACCGTCATACAGCACCCCTGAAGGATCTGCTTTTCTTACAGAGCAATGACTATAGCTATTTTCTTCAAAGATGATAGTATAGACCTTCATGCTACTTCCTTTACACCTCTCACCCACTGTTCCTTCCCCACAATGTCCATATGTCCATTGTCCATGTCTGTCTTTCTGTCGCTTCACTGCATGTGCCATCATCACCATCCTACTAGATTCCATATATATGTGTTAGTATATTGTACCTGCCCTTCCCTTTCTGACTGACTTCACTTTTTATGATAGGTTCTAGATCCAGCCACCTCATTAGGGCTGATTCTTCTGCATTTCTTTTTACAGCGTTAGACGAGGGAATCGAAGACTCTGGTAATAAATCTAGGAGGAATGTAGGATATATTTTTCCCCTTTGCAAAAACTACAAACAGGTTTCTTTCATAAAGTATATTAAAATAGCTCAGATTCTAAAATGAAACAGGTAATTTGTTAGTTTACCTTCTCTTATTAATAGTTTTATTGCTTTATTTCTTAGAATTTAAGCTCTGATAGAAGAAATTAGCAGTGTTGGTTCTCTCTGAGTAGGGCTGTGGAGGAAATATATAATAGGCTTCCCCAATCAAGAATGTAGCGCCTTCTGTATCCCATGGGTCTCCTCCAGCACTGGGGAAGAGGCGTTGGTAGTGCCAGCAGATCAGTCTTCATGTTGAGGTCTGTAGTGGTGATGCTGTGTGGCTGGCAGAAGAAAGTGCTCAAGGCACTCCTGAGGACAGTTCTTGGGAGAAATGGACTTTTTCTCAAAAGGCTTTGCAGTATCCATGAAATAAGTACTGCCCTGTGCTCAAAGGTTGCAGGTAAGTCTATATGCTGATAAGATATTTCATATATTCTGCTTATTCTTCCTATTCTTATCTGGTTTGCTTTTCATAGGAGTCCCTGATGGTGCTGCTCTTTCATTTTCATTTAAAAAAATTTTTGTGTGACAGTCCATGTGTACTTTTTTTTAAAAAAAACCTTTTATTTTACTTTTAACTTTTACAGAGTTTTGTTGTTTACAGATATGTGTGTTCTCAGATTAGTTATCTGTATATCCCCCCCATCCCACCCCTCCAGACCGTCATACAGCACCCCTGAAGGATCTGCTTTTCTTACAGAGCAATGACTATAGCTATTTTCTTCAAAGATGATAGTATAGACCTTCATGCTACTTCCTTTACACCTCTCACCCACTGTTCCTTCCCCACAATGTCCATATGTCCATTGTCCATGTCTGTCTTTCTGTCGCTTCACTGCATGTGCCATCATCACCATCCTACTAGATTCCATATATATGTGTTAGTATATTGTACCTGCCCTTCCCTTTCTGACTGACTTCACTTTTTATGATAGGTTCTAGATCCAGCCACCTCATTAGGGCTGATTCTTCTGCATTTCTTTTTACAGCTGTGTAGTATTCCATTGTATGTATGTGCCAGGGCTTTTGTATCCATTCATTCATCAGTGGGCATCTAGGTCCATGTGTACTTTTAGATCTTAGGACCATGAGTACTGTTGTTGTCATTGTTTAGTTGCTAAGTCGTGTCTGACTCTTTTTGATCCCATGGACTGTAGCTACTGCCACGGTCCTCTGTCCATGGAATTTCCTAGGCAAGAATACTGGAGTAGGTTGCCATTTCTTTTTTCCCGGTGATCTTCCTGACCCAGGGATTGAATCTGTGTCTCTTGCATTGGCAGGTGGATTGTTTACTGCTGAGCCACCAAGGAAGTCCAATGAGTAACTATAAAGAAGTTAAGATAATCTGTTGATAATAACAGTGAAGTGATTAGAACTAGGTAAATAAAATAAGTATAGCAGATGATAACTAGTATTATCATATTTGTGTATCTAATGCTTTTCAAAGCTTTTGCTGAATGTGTAGAGAAGTTGGTCAGAAAGCTTCTTTATTGTCCAGATTTTTTTTTTTTTTCATTTTATTGACAAAACTCTACCTAGTTCATTCCTAGGGGAATGAATGCCACTTCATTCTATCTCATTCTCCTCCGTCAAACATGCATATTCAGCTGATCAGGTGTTTCATTTATGTTTTGAAACCATACTACCAACTGTGTGTGTGTGTGTGTGTGTGTTTCTAAAGTTATTTTTATTTATTTCTTTGACTGCACCATATCTTAGTTGCAGCATGTGGGATCTAGTTCCCTGACCAGGGATTGAACCCAGGCCTCCTGCATTGGGAGAACAGAGTCGCAGCTGCTGGACCACCAGGGAAATCTCCAGTGTGTGGCCTTGAATGTTGTGAGTTTTTTGGGTGACAGAAGTCCTCAGGTCATTTCCTTAGCCTGTGAGTTTTAATTTCATAATATTTCTTAGTTCTTAATGCTAGGCCGTATTCCATATATATGTGTTAGTATATTGTACCTGTCCTTCCCTTTCTGACTGACTTCACTTTTTATGATAGGTTCTAGATCCAGCCACCTCATTAGGGCTGATTCTTCTGCATTTCTTTTTACAGCTGTGTAGTATTCCATTGTATGTATGTGCCAGGGCTTTTGTATCCATTCATTCATCAGTGGGCATCTAGGTCCATGTGTACTTTTAGATCTTAGGACCATGAGTACTGTTGTTGTCATTGTTTAGTTGCTAAGTCGTGTCTGACTCTTTTTGATCCCATGGACTGTAGCTACTGCCACGGTCCTCTGTCCATGGAATTTCCTAGGCAAGAATACTGGAGTAGGTTGCCATTTCTTTTTCCAGGTGATCTTCCTGACCCAGGGATTGAATCTGTGTCTCTTGCATTGGCAGGTGGATTGTTTACTGCTGAGCCACCAAGGAAGTCCAATGAGTAACTATAAAGAAGTTAAGATAATCTGTTGATAATAACAGTGAAGTGATTAGAACTAGGTAAATAAAATAAGTATAGCAGATGATAACTAGTATTATCATATTTGTGTATCTAATGCTTTTCAAAGCTTTTGCTGAATGTGTAGAGAAGTTGGTCAGAAAGCTTCTTTATTGTCCAGATTTTTTTTTTTCATTTTATTGACAAAACTCTACCTAGTTCATTCCTAGGGGAATGAATGCCACTTCATTCTATCTCATTCTCCTCCGTCAAACATGCATATTCAGCTGATCAGGTGTTTCATTTATGTTTTGAAACCATACTACCAACTGTGTGTGTGTGTGTGTGTGTGTTTCTAAAGTTATTTTTATTTATTTCTTTGACTGCACCATATCTTAGTTGCAGCATGTGGGATCTAGTTCCCTGACCAGGGATTGAACCCAGGCCTCCTGCATTGGGAGAACAGAGTCGCAGCTGCTGGACCACCAGGGAAATCTCCAGTGTGTGGCCTTGAATGTTGTGAGTTTTTTGGGTGACAGAAGTCCTCAGGTCATTTCCTTAGCCTGTGAGTTTTAATTTCGTAATATTTCTTAGTTCTTAATGCTAGGCCGTATTTCATTAAATTCTCTGAAATTTAGTCTTATAAAGGTTGTAGGATGATTCATACTAGCCTTCCTTCCCCAGATCATGACTCATTTTCAGAGCTGTATTTGAAAAGCCATGTAAGTTACGGTGAAATATTTGGAGCTTGGCACTTGGCTATTTCCCTGAATACTCACGTGATCTCTGCCAGCAGTGAGTGTGATGACAGGCTTGGGTTTTATTTCTCAGGTGTTCCTGTTGGTGTTTCATTTTGTGGATCTAAACAGGGGGTTAGAAGGGAGTGCTGAAACAGAAGAATAAGCACTTAAGGTTTTGCTTCCTACGCGATGGAAACCATTCAAGGACATCTGGCACATAAGAGCATTGCTAGTTTTTCAGTATTTGGCTCTTACCAGTTCATCAGCATCTTTCCAAAACCAGTCTTCTGGAAATATTCATTGTCTCTTTTCTTCACAGAGTTCTCATTGGAAATACACAAACAAGTCATGACACAAAAAGAAGTTGAAAGCTATTAGGGATTAGAGAGTGATAAACTCAAGGTACATATTCATTTCTTGGCAGAAACATGTGAAGGAAAACGTGACTTCAGAGCAAATGAGAACTGCTCTACAAAGTTTTGAAAGATGCCTTTGAAACCCCTTTGTTGGTGGGGTTTGTTCACTCTTGTTTTCCTCGTGAGAGTTGCGTGATTTCATGCTCTGAAGTTAGGGTCGTTGTGGTGAACCATACAGCTGTAATTAGAACACACTCAATTGACCTGAACCCCTGTCTGAGGTTTCATGCTTGACATGTTAAATGCATTAGTTCTCTTTTAGGAGAGATTTCTGCAACAGTGAAATCAGACTGTGTTATGTTAAATGATGTTGGTAGTTTTCTTTTAGACGAAGGATCATGAAATGTCTGATTTTTTTCTCTCCCCATTACTCAGGAAAAAGGTTTATAAACCTGTCATGAATAAAATAATTTAGTGTAGTTTCCACTTAATTCCCTGCATTGCCAAGTATTCTTGTATGAATCTTTCTTTCACCACTCCCTTCTGATTCCCCCTTTAGGTCTGTAGTCAGTTTTCAGAAGCACATCTGTCATCATCTTGTGTATAATTAGCACAGTGTCCTAGGTGGTGTCATCTGAATTACTTAGCGGGGGTAATGATTGGGTAATTTGAGATGTCATCATTGACCCCAGATCTTCCTTTTCTGAATGCTAATAGTAGATAATAGTTTCTAAGCCATTGCACCCTTTCTGTTTAATAGAATGTCTGGTTAAAAAACAAAAAAGAAGTTGGGGAGGGGGGAGTAGAGGACAGGAAGAGAGTCTTTCTGGATGTTTTCAGTTTCTTTTGTTTCCTTTGTCTATTTTTTAACATGCTAACCTACAGCATCTATTTCCCTCACTTATGTTTCAAATTAGAATTGGTTTCCTCTGGTATATGTTGACATCAGAATTGACTTCAAGCATTTTATTTATGGAAACTGCACTCCAAGATCCAAGGAAGATTGTATTTTAAATCAAGTATTTGAGTTCAAGAATTTATGCTTCACAGACACAGAAGTGCCTGAAATGCAGCTCATCACTTTAGTGAAGTTGTGGTTGAATAGTCAAAATAAATATAAAGAAGCAGACTCAATGAGAAAAAAGCCCTCAATTCTCTGTAAGGTTTTTCCTGAGTCTTGGAAAGAATGTTCCAGACAGTGAGATAAGATGTTTTAAAGGGATGCTGACTCAGAATCACCGTCTTTCCTTGGGGTTGCCTTTGTCTCTGCATCACCGGGTACTACCCCTATCCCCAGGGAGGCAAATTTGTCAGTGGTTATGGGAGCAAACCATGGAGTCTCAGTGCCAGGTTAGGATCTTGGATTGTTTATTTGGTCTTTCTGAACCTGTGAGTCTCTTTTAGGAGAGATTTCTGCAACAGTGAAATCAGACTGTGTTATGTTAAATGATGTTGGTAGTTTTCTTTTAGACGAAGGATCATGAAATGTCTGATTTTTTTCTCTCCCCATTACTCAGGAAAAAGGTTTATAAACCTGTCATGAATAAAATAATTTAGTGTAGTTTCCACTTAATTCCCTGCATTGCCAAGTATTCTTGTATGAATCTTTCTTTCACCACTCCCTTCTGATTCCCCCTTTAGGTCTGTAGTCAGTTTTCAGAAGCACATCTGTCATCATCTTGTGTATAATTAGCACAGTGTCCTAGGTGGTGTCATCTGAATTACTTAGCGGGGGTAATGATTGGGTAATTTGAGATGTCATCATTGACCCCAGATCTTCCTTTTCTGAATGCTAATAGTAGATAATAGTTTCTAAGCCATTGCACCCTTTCTGTTTAATAGAATGTCTGGTTAAAAAACAAAAAAGAAGTTGGGGAGGGAGTAGAGGACAGGAAGAGAGTCTTTCTGGATGTTTTCAGTTTCTTTTGTTTCCTTTGTCTATTTTTTAACATGCTAACCTACAGCATCTATTTCCCTCACTTATGTTTCAAATTAGAATTGGTTTCCTCTGGTATATGTTGACATCAGAATTGACTTCAAGCATTTTATTTATGGAAACTGCACTCCAAGATCCAAGGAAGATTGTATTTTAAATCAAGTATTTGAGTTCAAGAATTTATGCTTCACAGACACAGAAGTGCCTGAAATGCAGCTCATCACTTTAGTGAAGTTGTGGTTGAATAGTCAAAATAAATATAAAGAAGCAGACTCAATGAGAAAAAAGCCCTCAATTCTCTGTAAGGTTTTTCCTGAGTCTTGGAAAGAATGTTCCAGACAGTGAGATAAGATGTTTTAAAGGGATGCTGACTCAGAATCACCGTCTTTCCTTGGGGTTGCCTTTGTCTCTGCATCACCGGGTACTACCCCTATCCCCAGGGAGGCAAATTTGTCAGTGGTTATGGGAGCAAACCATGGAGTCTCAGTGCCAGGTTAGGATCTTGGATTGTTTATTTGGTCTTTCTGAACCTGTGTCCTCACTTGTAAGTGAAGTGAAAGTTGCTCAGTCATGTCTGACTCTTTGTAACCCCATGAACAAGCCATGGAATTCTTCAGGCAAGAATAGTGGAATGTGTAGCCTATCCCTTCAGGGGATCTTCCCAACCCAGGGAAAAAACCCAGGTCTCCTGCATAGCAGGTGGATTCTTTACTGTATGAACCCCCAGGGAAGCCCCCCACTTGTAAAAGGGGATGATAATACAGACTTCCTTGGAGATGTACTTTAATAGATGTTGAATAAATGTTATTAGTTCTTACTATTTTTGTACTGTTTTTCCTTTGAAGCCCAAGTGTTGGCAGAAATACTTTATTGTTAGTCACTTTTGCCACTTACAATTTGGCATTGTAGGACGTAATTTTTCTTGATAAAACGGGATACATATTGAATACTTACAATGTTGCAGAAACTGCACTGCTTGGTTTAGATACGTTATTTCACCTAATTGTCATGACAGATATAAGGAGTTGGGTAGCCTTAGCCCAGCTGTTTGATAGCAAAGTAAGAACATCAGTTTCCATAAGTAGCTAGAATGCCAACTCCTGATCTTTTTGACTCCAAAACAAAAGCTCATGTTTCCTCTCCAGTATATCACAGAAGTAGTTATGAAATGACTCTCAAACATGCAGAGTACCAAAACTTTCTATCAGAAGGGAATTTTCTGTTGAAAACACATGCAGTATCACAGTTTCTCAGGCCCTGGTCCTAAAAAGCTTGTACAACTTCATAAATAAAATTATTCAAATAATGATTGGAGATAAAGTTTTGATCAAAACAGATGCCTACTTCTTTGCCTCCTGTTCATCTTCAAATGATGGACATCAGTAATATCAAGAATCTGAGTCACATTCTGAAATTAAAAACAATGAAATACCTATCCCAGTGAAGTCATTTGCTTTTGAAAAGATTCACAGGAAAAAAGTAGGTTGTGTTTTAGTCTTGCCCCCACCCCCCACTGCCTCCAGGTACAGACCAAGGACTAGCCTCAGCAACTCTTGGAAGTTTTCACAGATGCAGAAACTCAGGTTCTGTCTCTTGCATCAAACCCTGCATTTTCTGTCTCCAACTGATTTGTATGCACAAGTTTCAGACTCTCTCATTTTAGAAAGCAATACAGGAGAAAACTATTTATACATTACCTGGACAGTTGTACTAATTATTAATGCTGGAAGAGAATACAGAAGCATAGCTTATTTCCTAAAGTGAATTTATGAACTAGCTGGCCAGCACTGTGGTGTAGTCATAGAAAGCTAGTTTATTCAGGTTGCTGGAGTCAGACCGCCTGGGTTGGGTCCCAGCTGTCTTACTGAGTCAATGTGTGAGCTCAGGTAGGTCCATGGCAGAGGGCTGTAACGTGTTCAGATGCCATCTTACATGGTCATTGCTCAGCATAGTGCCTGCCTCATAGTGAGCCTTTCATCGTGAGCAGGTTATTTATTATTAAAGAAATGAAAGACCAGTAAAAGTGACCAAATAAATAAATAAATGATGACTTAGAGGCCAAAAAAAAAAAATTCTGAAAAATAAAAATTAATATTCTTTCCTATAGTGGATTTTAACTTAAAGCAATGAGTAAACTCTGATTCACCATGTATTTGATGTTGAGGCCTTTGCTTGGATGGTGATCAGCTGTGTAAACCACAGCTACAGTGTCAAGTCTGTTATGGCTAGTCTCAGTTCTTAAAGATGGAGTGAGACATTAAATACCTGTGAATCAATCTGCAGGAAGACTCCATGTAATTTTTTATCCGATCTCATCCCCCAAACTTAAGATACCTTGAGAACACTTAATTAAGTAGCAATTTATTTGAGTAAGCTATCTTTATGGAGCATTTCCAAATCATTTAACTTAATTTCCATTGAGAAAGTTGGTCTCCATATTCATATTTCTAAAGTTTATCTGATGATTAAATTATAGTTTTATCCAACTCAAATGAAATAAACAGGTTTAGTAGGAGACGAATGGCAACCTAGTCCAGTATTCTTGCCTGGGAAATCCCATGAACAGAGGAGCCTGGTCTACAAAGAGTCAGACACGACTGAGCGACCAGCACTTAAGAAACAGAGCTGAGTTTTAGTGTATAAAAAACTCAGTTGTAGAAGCCCATAAATTTCAGGTACTAGGAGGTAGCCTTGAGTGTGTCATTCAGCCAGAATGTTTCACAGAAGAAGTGGAGAGCATGGTGGAGAGATGTAAGCCAGTTTCTACAGTAATGTACATTTCAACTGCTGGCTTTAAGATGCCTGGCATGAAGTGAAGTGTTTTGTTTTTTGGAAGTTTTTTTTTCTTCTTCTTCCTACCGTTGTGTGAGGACTCATGGTCATTTGGCATACATGTGCTGTTTCACAGCACATTATTAATAGCCTCTTTTCTCATGGGACAAGAAACCAGACTGTTTTTCTTTGCTACTAGTACTGAATGTCTCTCACTCTAGGCTTTGGAATTGTGTTTCACACATGAAGTCTCCACTGATTCAGGCCGTGAGTGGAAAAACTCTTGGCAGGTTGACTGGGGATAGAAATGTGGTAGTCCAGTGACTTTTAAAATGCTACGGAATTGTGCATCCAGCTCTTGTAAAACCAAGGGGATCCAATCATAAGCAAAGTTATGTATTTAAATTGGTGGTGATTTTAAATGAATGTTCTTGCTTTTTTGTTCAAAAACTGTTTTGACAAAGAGCATAGTTGAAGTACATGTGAGTATATTCATAATATGCTGCCTGCTCATAAATGAAGGGAGGTATTTGGTTTTTTGCTTTCTGTGAGTTCATTTAACGGGAAGTTTAACTTGAATGTGTTCAAGATAATATTGTGAAAAGTAAGAACAATGTATATCATGTAAGTCACACATAGTCTCATTGTTTCCCGTTTCAGAAAGATCAGTATTCTTTCCGTCTTTATGGTGAGAAGGGTGTGCTGTCCCTTGTTTGACAGAACACTGAGGCTGGAGACAGAAATCTAGATTCCACACCCTCACCTGGGTCATGTCTGGTCAAAGAGTGAGTCTTTAAGTTGTGTCTGACTCTTTGTAACCCCATGAACTATAGACCACCAGACTCCTCTATCCGTGTGATTCTCCAGGCAAGAATACTGGAGTGGGTTGCCTTTCCCTTCTCCAGGGTATCTTCCTGACCCAGGAATTGATTCTGGGTCTCCGGCATTACAGGCATATCCTTTCCCATCTGAGCCATCTCTGGAGTGGCATCCAATCACTCGGAACATTAGTTTCTTCCCGGCACATCTGCCCTTAAGCCAGTGTGTAGGCCAGTGGAATTACACTTTTAATTACTGTTCCTTTGAAAGGTACTAGGAGGTAGCCTTGAGTGTGTCATTCAGCCAGAATGTTTCACAGAAGAAGTGGAGAGCATGGTGGAGAGATGTAAGCCAGTTTCTACAGTAATGTACATTTCAACTGCTGGCTTTAAGATGCCTGGCATGAAGTGAAGTGTTTTGTTTTTTGGAAGTTTTTTTTTCTTCTTCCTACCGTTGTGTGAGGACTCATGGTCATTTGGCATACATGTGCTGTTTCACAGCACATTATTAATAGCCTCTTTTCTCATGGGACAAGAAACCAGACTGTTTTTCTTTGCTACTAGTACTGAATGTCTCTCACTCTAGGCTTTGGAATTGTGTTTCACACATGAAGTCTCCACTGATTCAGGCCGTGAGTGGAAAAACTCTTGGCAGGTTGACTGGGGATAGAAATGTGGTAGTCCAGTGACTTTTAAAATGCTACGGAATTGTGCATCCAGCTCTTGTAAAACCAAGGGGATCCAATCATAAGCAAAGTTATGTATTTAAATTGGTGGTGATTTTAAATGAATGTTCTTGCTTTTTTGTTCAAAAACTGTTTTGACAAAGAGCATAGTTGAAGTACATGTGAGTATATTCATAATATGCTGCCTGCTCATAAATGAAGGGAGGTATTTGGTTTTTTGCTTTCTGTGAGTTCATTTAACGGGAAGTTTAACTTGAATGTGTTCAAGATAATATTGTGAAAAGTAAGAACAATGTATATCATGTAAGTCACACATAGTCTCATTGTTTCCCGTTTCAGAAAGATCAGTATTCTTTCCGTCTTTATGGTGAGAAGGGTGTGCTGTCCCTTGTTTGACAGAACACTGAGGCTGGAGACAGAAATCTAGATTCCACACCCTCACCTGGGTCATGTCTGGTCAAAGAGTGAGTCTTTAAGTTGTGTCTGACTCTTTGTAACCCCATGAACTATAGACCACCAGACTCCTCTATCCGTGTGATTCTCCAGGCAAGAATACTGGAGTGGGTTGCCTTTCCCTTCTCCAGGGTATCTTCCTGACCCAGGAATTGATTCTGGGTCTCCGGCATTACAGGCATATCCTTTCCCATCTGAGCCATCTCTGGAGTGGCATCCAATCACTCGGAACATTAGTTTCTTCCCGGCACATCTGCCCTTAAGCCAGTGTGTAGGCCAGTGGAATTACACTTTTAATTACTGTTCCTTTGAAAGAAGTTCAAAGTTGGAAAATGTGAATCCTCCAGCTTTATTCTTTTTCAAGACTGGGCATTTTGAGACCCTTTGTAATTCTTTTTTTTGGGGGGTGGGGGCGCGGGGGTCGGATTGGGGAGGGAGGGGAGCAGGAGGGCCACTTCTATTGGTCTTTCATTTATCTATTTTCATCTGTCTTTGTTCTTTGGCTCCTGTGGGCCTCCCACGCGGTGGCATCTGTTGCTGCAGAGCTCTGGCTCTGGGCGCATGTGCTCCAGAGCTCCGGCTCGGTGATTGGACACATTGGTCCAGCCGCTCCGCAGCACATGGGATCTTCCCAGGCCAGGGATCGAACCGGCGCCCCTTGCACTGCAAGGCGGTGTCCTTACCCAGTGGACCACCAGGGGAAGTCCCCTTTGTAATTCTATATGAATTAGAGAATAGGTTTTTCATGTCTGGGAAGAGGACTATTAGAATTTTAAGTATTATATTTAGTCTTTTTTTTTTTTTCCAGTTGGCTGAGTGATGTGGCATGCAGGATCTTAGTTCCCGACTACTAGTTGAACCCACACCCCCTTTCTTACCTAAAAAGGGAAAGATTGTACCAACTCACAAGACTGTTGTAGGATTAAGTGAGACTGTAACATGTGAAAAATGTTTAGTGGTGTGTTTGGCACAGAGTAAGTGCTCAATAAAGTGGCATTTATCATTTTAAAATCACGAAGGCAATTGCTCCAGGTTTTTACCCTTGATGCCTCTACTGTGGAGACTTCATGCCCTCTTGCTGAGTAAGAGTGCTTCTGGACACATTGTTTAGGCCTGTTGCTTCCCATCTCCTGCCTTATGACCCCAAAGAGGGGTGAAATCAGCCAGTTGCCTGCGTTTTGGCTTTTGTTGTCTGGTGAGTGACTGGCCATTAATGAGCTGTGACTCTCTCTCAGCCTGTCTTAAGAAGCTCCCCTGTGGGAACTTTCCCTGCTGAAACAGAGAAAGACAAAGCCGACAGTTTTGACCAGGGCCTCCCCCCCCCCCTTCTGTCTTCTATCTCCAACAAGGAGGCCATCTCTGGAGTGGCATCCAATCACTCGGAACATTAGTTTCTTCCCGGCACATCTGCCCTTAAGCCAGTGTGTAGGCCAGTGGAATTACACTTTTAATTACTGTTCCTTTGAAAGAAGTTCAAAGTTGGAAAATGTGAATCCTCCAGCTTTATTCTTTTTCAAGACTGGGCATTTTGAGACCCTTTGTAATTCTTTTTTTTGGGGGGTGGGGGCGGGGTCGGATTGGGGAGGGAGGGGAGCAGGAGGGCCACTTCTATTGGTCTTTCATTTATCTATTTTCATCTGTCTTTGTTCTTTGGCTCCTGTGGGCCTCCCACGCGGTGGCATCTGTTGCTGCAGAGCTCTGGCTCTGGGCGCATGTGCTCCAGAGCTCCGGCTCGGTGATTGGACACATTGGTCCAGCCGCTCCGCAGCACATGGGATCTTCCCAGGCCAGGGATCGAACCGGCGCCCCTTGCACTGCAAGGCGGTGTCCTTACCCAGTGGACCACCAGGGGAAGTCCCCTTTGTAATTCTATATGAATTAGAGAATAGGTTTTTCATGTCTGGGAAGAGGACTATTAGAATTTTAAGTATTATATTTAGTCTTTTTTTTTTTTTCCAGTTGGCTGAGTGATGTGGCATGCAGGATCTTAGTTCCCGACTACTAGTTGAACCCACACCCCCTTTCTTACCTAAAAAGGGAAAGATTGTACCAACTCACAAGACTGTTGTAGGATTAAGTGAGACTGTAACATGTGAAAAATGTTTAGTGGTGTGTTTGGCACAGAGTAAGTGCTCAATAAAGTGGCATTTATCATTTTAAAATCACGAAGGCAATTGCTCCAGGTTTTTACCCTTGATGCCTCTACTGTGGAGACTTCATGCACTCTTGCTGAGTAAGAGTGCTTCTGGACACATTGTTTAGGCCTGTTGCTTCCCATCTCCTGCCTTATGACCCCAAAGAGGGGTGAAATCAGCCAGTTGCCTGCGTTTTGGCTTTTGTTGTCTGGTGAGTGACTGGCCATTAATGAGCTGTGACTCTCTCTCAGCCTGTCTTAAGAAGCTCCCCTGTGGGAACTTTCCCTGCTGAAACAGAGAAAGACAAAGCTGAAAGTTTTGACCAGGGCCTCCTCCTCCCTTTTCTGTCTTCTATCTCCAACAAGGAGGCTTTGGCTTTAAGAGCTGCACCTTGCCGACGGGGAGAGGAGCTCCTTGTACACATCTCCTCCCCCTGCCCTTCTGGTCTCCAGAGCTCCTCAGGTGGTTATTATCTTGTTTCTGTTCTGGGTTTAGTGCACTGTCATGGAGAAACTGTTCCCAGGGGAGTTGACTCATCCTTTCTGTCCCTCCCACATCCCAGTTCAGCTATGTAAGAAGGAGGGGAAACATTGTGCACATTCATGCCACCTTCATTTCTTGAAAGGACACTCAGTGTAAACAATTTACAGAGCCCTGACTGACTTGGGGGTCTAGGAAGCACTCTGGTTGGCATATCTAAGCCCATGGGAAAGTTGAGGTCTTCAAACTGGATGTTGAGATGGTCTCATATGACTCTGCAGGACCCAGAAAGGAATGAACTAGAGAGAAGACTGGTTAGCTCCTTGCTGGAAGATACTGCCTGCCCTCTGCCTCCAGCACATTTCTACAGATAAGGACCACTGAAGTGATTACTTTAGAAATCTGGGCAAATAGAGCTTGAATGTTTTATTCCTCAAGAAGTTTGAAATGAAAAATGTGTTTCCAGATAAGACCTAAGACGCTCAGTGAAGGTTTCCCCATAATTATTGTTGAGATTTTTTTTATGTGGCTCTAGTTAAAATTTTAGATAATCAAATGAGGTGCTCTGCATAATGTTTATGTTGTTAGCGTAATACTAGCTCACTCAACTGACATACTTGAGGTCAATATAAATCATGTACCAAGTTGTTTAGTGAATGATAGCAAGCATTTTATATGGTGCTAGTGGTAAAGAATCTGCCTGACAATGCAAGAGACAAAAAACACAGGTTCGATCCCTGGGTCAGGAAGATCCCCTGGAGGAGGGCATGGCAACCTACTCCCGTATGCATGCTTGGGGAATCCCATGGACCGGGAAGCCTGGCAGGCTACCACCCATGGGATTGCAAAGACTCAGACACAACTGAAGTGACTTTAGCACTTACTGTTGTTCAGTCACTCAGTCGTGTCTGACTAGTTGCAACCCCATGGACTACAACATGCCAAGCTTCCCTGTCCTTCACTGTCTTCTTGAGTTTGCTCAAACTCATTTCCATAGAATCAGTGGCTCCATTCAACCATATCATCCTCTGTCATTTCTTTCTCTTACTGACTTAAACTCTTCCAGCATCAGTCTTTTCCAGTCAGTTGGTTCTTCCCATCAGGTGGCCAAAGTATCGGAGCTTCAGCTTCATCATCAGTCCTTCCAGTGACTATTCAGGGTTGATTTCCTTTAGGATTGACTGATTTGATTTCCCTGCAGTCCAAGGGACTCTCAAGTGATTTGGGGGGCATACTAGAAAGGACACTCAGTGTAAACAATTTACAGAGCCCTGACTGACTTGGGGGTCTAGGAAGCACTCTGGTTGGCATATCTAAGCCCATGGGAAAGTTGAGGTCTTCAAACTGGATGTTGAGATGGTCTCATATGACTCTGCAGGACCCAGAAAGGAATGAACTAGAGAGAAGACTGGTTAGCTCCTTGCTGGAAGATACTGCCTGCCCTCTGCCTCCAGCACATTTCTACAGATAAGGACCACTGAAGTGATTACTTTAGAAATCTGGGCAAATAGAGCTTGAATGTTTTATTCCTCAAGAAGTTTGAAATGAAAAATGTGTTTCCAGATAAGACCTAAGACGCTCAGTGAAGGTTTCCCCATAATTATTGTTGAGATTTTTTATGTGGCTCTAGTTAAAATTTTAGATAATCAAATGAGGTGCTCTGCATAATGTTTATGTTGTTAGCGTAATACTAGCTCACTCAACTGACATACTTGAGGTCAATATAAATCATGTACCAAGTTGTTTAGTGAATGATAGCAAGCATTTTATATGGTGCTAGTGGTAAAGAATCTGCCTGACAATGCAAGAGACAAAAAACACAGGTTCGATCCCTGGGTCAGGAAGATCCCCTGGAGGAGGGCATGGCAACCTACTCCCGTATGCATGCTTGGGGAATCCCATGGACCGGGAAGCCTGGCAGGCTACCACCCATGGGATTGCAAAGACTCAGACACAACTGAAGTGACTTTAGCACTTACTGTTGTTCAGTCACTCAGTCGTGTCTGACTAGTTGCAACCCCATGGACTACAACATGCCAAGCTTCCCTGTCCTTCACTGTCTTCTTGAGTTTGCTCAAACTCATTTCCATAGAATCAGTGGCTCCATTCAACCATATCATCCTCTGTCATTTCTTTCTCTTACTGACTTAAACTCTTCCAGCATCAGTCTTTTCCAGTCAGTTGGTTCTTCCCATCAGGTGGCCAAAGTATCGGAGCTTCAGCTTCATCATCAGTCCTTCCAGTGACTATTCAGGGTTGATTTCCTTTAGGATTGACTGATTTGATCTCCTTGCAGTCCAAGGGACTCTCAAGAATCTTCCTCAACACCACAATTTGAAAGCACCAGTTCTTCAGCGCTCAGCCTTCTTTATGGGCCAACTCTCACATCCATACATGACTTCTGGAAAAACCGTAGCTTTAACTATACAGACATTTGTCAGCAAAGTGATATCTCTGCTTTCTAATAAACTGTCTAGGTTTATCATAACTTTTCTTCCAAGGAGCAAGTGTCTTTTAGTTTCTTGACTGCAGTCACTGTCTGCAGTGATTTCGGAACCCATGAAGTTAAAGTCTGTCACTGTTTCCATTGTTTTCCCATCTATTGGCCATGAAGTGATGCGACCAGATGCCATGATGTTAGTTATTTGAATGTTGAGTTTTAGGCCAGCTTTTTCACTCTCCTCTTTCATCTTCATCAAGAGACTCTTTAGTTCCTCTTTACTTTTTGCCCTAAGGGTGGGTGTCATCTGCACATCTGAAGTTATTGATATTTCTGCCAGCAATTTTGATTCCAGGTTGAGCTTCATTAAGCCCAGCATTTCTCATGATGTACTCTGCATCTAAGTTAAATAAGCAGAGTGACCGTATACAGCCCTGACGTACTCCTTTTCCAGTTGAAGTCATCCTTTGTTCCACCTCTGGTTCTAACTATTGCTTCTTGACCTGCACACAGTTTTTGCAGAAGGCAGGTAATTTTCTAATATTTCTATCTCTTTAAGAATCATCCACAGTTTGTTGTGATCTGCATAGTCAGTGGCTTTAGCATAGTCAGTGAAGCAGAAGTAGATGTTCTTCTGGAATTCTGTAGGTTTTTCTACAATTCAGTGGATGTTGGCAATTTGATCTTTGGTTCCCCTGCTTTTTCTTTCTTTCTCTCTTTTTTTTAAAGATTTATTTATTTATTTATTTATTTTGGGCGGGGGTCGGGTTGGGGAGGGAGGGGAGCAGGTGGGCCGCTTCCATTGGTCTTTCATTTCTCTGTTTTCATCCGTCTTTGTTCTTTGGCCCGTGTGGGCCTCCCATCGCGGTGGCGTCTGTCGTTGCAGAGTGCCGGCTCTGGGCGCATGCGCTCCAGAGCTCCGGCTCGGTGATTGGACACATCAGTCCAGCCGCTCCGTGGCACGTGGGATCTTCCCAGGCCAGGGATCGAACCAGCGCCCCTTGTACTGCAAGGCAGTGTCCTTACCCACTGGACCACCAGGGGAAGCCCCTCCCCTGCTTTTTCTAAATCCAGTTTGTACATCTGTAAATTCTCAGTTCCTGTGTTGAAGCCTAGCTTGAAGGATTTTGACCATGACCTTGCTAGCATGCGAAATGAGTGCAGTCATGGGATAGTTTGAACATTCTTTGGCATTGCCCTTCTTTGGGATTGGTATGCAAATGGACCTTTTCCAATCCTGTGACCTCTGCTGAGTCTTCCAGATCTCCTGGTGTATTGACTGTAGCACTTTAAGAGCATCATCTTTTAGGATTTGAAATAGCTCAGCTGGAATTCCATCACCTCCACTGCTTTTGTTCACAGTAGTGCTTCCTAAGACCCACTTGACTTCACACTCAAGGATGTCTGGCTCTAGGTGAGTGATTACACTATCATGGTTAAGACAGCGGTGAAGATGGTCTGCCAGGAATGTTGGCTGGGAAGGGGAGGGAAATGTGGAAGATTAAGTGGAGTTTGTAGAGACTTTTTGCTTTAGAGGTGGGAAAGATTGGAGAAATAAGGAAATGCTCTTGCAAATTATCCCATAAAAAGTGAAAAAGGATAAGACCCAGAGAAGGCAGGAAGAGATGGATTATGGATCACCATGGGGAGGAATACTGCCATGTTGTAACTATAAGGAAGCTATAAAGAAATAGGTGTGTAGATAGATTTGGAGAGCTATTGTTTTCCAGTGCGCGTTTGTGTCAGTCCAGCCTTGATAACTGCAATGGTAGATACATTTCTCTGTTAGCCACTTGAGTGTTTCTCAACTTTTTTTTTTTCGTTATTACCCTCTAGGGAAAATTTTTAAAGTAATTAAATATCTGAATTTATTAATTCATTTAAGATCTTTTCATTTAATCTTAATGAGATAATTAGTAAGGAATGCAATTTTGTCAGGTAGGACTGAACTTTGGTGTGACTCAGGTTGAGACTTGAATCCACAGGCTTGGGACTCAAACCCAGTCAAAACACAGATTGGGACTTGAACCCATTGTCTTTTTAACTGAGATTGCACCTGATTTTAGGCCTCAGTGAAGCGCAGGCTCTTGTACTGCAAGGCAGTGTCCTTACCCACTGGACCACCAGGGGAAGCCCCTCCCCTGCTTTTTCTAAATCCAGTTTGTACATCTGTAAATTCTCAGTTCCTGTGTTGAAGCCTAGCTTGAAGGATTTTGACCATGACCTTGCTAGCATGCGAAATGAGTGCAGTCATGGGATAGTTTGAACATTCTTTGGCATTGCCCTTCTTTGGGATTGGTATGCAAATGGACCTTTTCCAATCCTGTGACCTCTGCTGAGTCTTCCAGATCTCCTGGTGTATTGACTGTAGCACTTTAAGAGCATCATCTTTTAGGATTTGAAATAGCTCAGCTGGAATTCCATCACCTCCACTGCTTTTGTTCACAGTAGTGCTTCCTAAGACCCACTTGACTTCACACTCAAGGATGTCTGGCTCTAGGTGAGTGATTACACTATCATGGTTAAGACAGCGGTGAAGATGGTCTGCCAGGAATGTTGGCTGGGAAGGGGAGGGAAATGTGGAAGATTAAGTGGAGTTTGTAGAGACTTTTTGCTTTAGAGGTGGGAAAGATTGGAGAAATAAGGAAATGCTCTTGCAAATTATCCCATAAAAAGTGAAAAAGGATAAGACCCAGAGAAGGCAGGAAGAGATGGATTATGGATCACCATGGGGAGGAATACTGCCATGTTGTAACTATAAGGAAGCTATAAAGAAATAGGTGTGTAGATAGATTTGGAGAGCTATTGTTTTCCAGTGCGCGTTTGTGTCAGTCCAGCCTTGATAACTGCAATGGTAGATACATTTCTCTGTTAGCCACTTGAGTGTTTCTCAACTTTTTTTTTTTCGTTATTACCCTCTAGGGAAAATTTTTAAAGTAATTAAATATCTGAATTTATTAATTCATTTAAGATCTTTTCATTTAATCTTAATGAGATAATTAGTAAGGAATGCAATTTTGTCAGGTAGGACTGAACTTTGGTGTGACTCAGGTTGAGACTTGAATCCACAGGCTTGGGACTCAAACCCAGTCAAAACACAGATTGGGACTTGAACCCATTGTCTTTTTAACTGAGATTGCACCTGATTTTAGGACTCAGTGAAGCGCAGGCTCTTGATACCTCGTTGCAGAAAGAATTCACTGAGATACGAAGTGATAGGTAAGAAGTAGATATATTTAAAGAGACACGTGCTCTACAGGTTTCCCTGGTAGTACAGCAGTAAAGAACCTGCCTGCCAGTGAGGGAGGTGCTGGCTCAGTCCCTGGGTGGGGGAGATCTCCTCGGGGTAGGAAATGGCAGCCTGCTCCAGTATTCTTGCCTGGAGAATTCCATGCACAGAAGAGGCTGGCAGGCTGTGGTTCGCAGAGTCAGACATGACTGAACAACTAAGGACACACATGTGCACATACTCCATAGACAGGGCTGGCCATCCCAGTAGATGAGAGCAGCCTCAGGGTACGGAGTTACCAGTTTTTATAGGAGTGAGTAATTTCCTAGGCTGATGAGCGGGAGGGTGTCCCAGCTGTTTGGGGGAAGGGGTGGGGACTTTCAGGAATTGGGCCACCATTCACCTACTGACCTTCATGGTCGGCCTTGGAACTGTCATGCCATCTGTGGTTGTGACATTTAGCTTGCTGATGTGTTACAGAGAGCATATCCTGAGGCTCAAGGTCCAGTGGACATCGACTTGTCCGCCATCTTGGACCTGTTTGGTTCTAATCAATTTAGTCTTGTCCACGAGCTGTGTCATTCTTTTAAAGGTTGTGCCCTGCCCATGTTTTGTCCTATTTCAGTACCACATCCGAAGAGGTACCACTCTTGGGCTTCCCTGGTGGTCCAGTGGGTAAAGAGTCTGCCCTGCAATCCAAGGGGTGCTGGTTCGATCCCTGGCCCGGGAAGATCCCACATGCCATGGAGTGGCTGGACCCAGTGCATCCAATTATGAGCCAGTGCTCTGGAGCGCATATGCCCAAAGCCGGTGCTCTGCCACGAGAGAGGCCACTGCAATGGGAGACCCACACAGGCCGAAGAATAAAGATAGATGAAAATAAATCAAAAATCAATTTTAAAAGAGACCAAAGTTTAGAAAAATAAAAATAAAAAAAAAAAAAAAAGAAGAGGTACCGTTCTCATCTAAAACTGAGTGGTTCTCATCTAAAACTGAGTGGTACCCTGCAGTGCCCTCCCAGGTACAAAAGGCTTTTTCTGTCCCACTTTTTTTGTTTGTAGGCCTTCCCTAAGTTCCAAAGGGCAGATTGAAACAAAGTTTAATTAGGAGAGTGAGGGAATGCAGAAAGAAAGGAACAGTCATGCAGCCATAGAGTTCTAGCTTCTCCTCAATGGGGATACATAACAATATATGTCTGAGTTCTTAAGAAACTAAGGCATCCACCCAGGTGGAGGATGGTAGCTTCAGGCTGACATACAATTCTCAGAGCAGGGTGTTGTTACCTCACCACTAGCTAATCAGAAGAAAGTCACACACTCTGCTGCACTCCCCAGCAAACTTGCCTTTAAGAACTCTTCCCTGGAAACCATCTGGGATTTGGGGCTTTGAGCATGAGTTGCCTGTTCTTGCTCAGGCCCTGCAGTAAACACCTCTCTGCTCCAGACTCCGACGTTTTGACTTGTCTGGCCCCAGTGTGCATCTGGCACGTGTCCTTGGGGTTTACAGCACATCCTTGATATGGACTAAAGGGAGACCGGCTGGTGTGGAGATTCCAGGCCGCTCAGGTGAGCCCTGGGGCGGTGGCGGAGAGGCCCCCTATGTAAATCCCACTAGCTCACCTGTCTGTGCACATGCATGGTCCACCGTCAACTTAATGGCACTCTGTCTGCCTCTAGATGTCCCCTAAGGTGACTTCTCTTGCCTCTCTGCCAGTCTTTGAGATCTAACACTCACCTTTTGTCAACTTGGAACATGACAGTGTCATCTAGAAGGCCTGGGCCAGTGGACTGTGCACACTGCTGGGCTTTGTGCCCTACCTGCATTTGAGAGAGGGGATGCTGTGCCTAGATGAGTGTTGGGCGTCTATATGTGCCAACAAAGCCGTGGCCCCTGCCAGCCCCCCTGAACAGGGCCTTCATCCTGTGCTATTGTAGGGGAGCAAGGTTCATCACCACAAAGTGTGACTCTGACCTATTACTTGTTCTCAGCTGGCTACTTTCTAAGACTCAGCAGACTTTAGAAAAACTCTTGAGAACCAAGTAGGAACTACTCTTTTGAAGAAGCATCTGTGATTGTAAAGGAGAATCTCCATTTGTAATGTGTCTCCTTTACCATACCAGGAAGAGGTTGTTGTTTAGTTGCTAAGTCCCCTCAGACTCTTTCGCGACCCTGTGGACTGTAGCCCACCAGGCTTCTCTGCCCATGGGATTCCCCAGAGGAGAATACTGGAGGAGATGACCATTACTTTCTCCAGGGGACCTTCCCAACCCAGGGACTGAACCCAGGCCTCCTGCCACCAGGGAAGCCCAACAAGGAAGAGGAATAGGACCAAATCCCTAGAAACTCTTAGCAGCAAAGAAGGGGATGACTTCCGTCCACATACCAGATTAGTTCACGGTACTTTTCCTGTAACTGAGTCTCCCCATCCTCAGCGTCCTTTTTTTGTCTTTAGTTGAGGATGATATTTAGACGAGGGCCTCAGTCATTTCTGTGAGTTACTCAATTTTCCTGCGTCCCTCCCATGTATACATGTTATTAAACATTTGTTTGATCTCTTGTTCATCTGTCTCATGTCAGTTTAATTCTTATATCAGCCAGAAGAACTTAGAAGAGTAGAGGGGAAAAAAATTTCCCCCCACACAGTAGTATACTAAATTGAAATCTTTACTGAAGAAAGGGAACCTTTTCCTATTTTGCACAAAGGTAAAGTGCTAGTGACAGTGGAAGTGGTACAATTAGGAAAGTGTTTTAGGAGAATTATCTTGAAGGCAAAAAGAAATTTGGATTCAGTAAGGATCAGGACAAGAGGACAGGAGACAGCTAAGGGAAAGGAACGCCCTTCTTTGTTTCCTCACTAGAAAGAGCAGGAGTCCCCGAGTGTGGGACTTAAGAACAATGCGTGAGAGCTATGGTGTGCCATTTTTTACCTGCATTTGAGAGAGGGGATGCTGTGCCTAGATGAGTGTTGGGCGTCTATATGTGCCAACAAAGCCGTGGCCCCTGCCAGCCCCCCTGAACAGGGCCTTCATCCTGTGCTATTGTAGGGGAGCAAGGTTCATCACCACAAAGTGTGACTCTGACCTATTACTTGTTCTCAGCTGGCTACTTTCTAAGACTCAGCAGACTTTAGAAAAACTCTTGAGAACCAAGTAGGAACTACTCTTTTGAAGAAGCATCTGTGATTGTAAAGGAGAATCTCCATTTGTAATGTGTCTCCTTTACCATACCAGGAAGAGGTTGTTGTTTAGTTGCTAAGTCCCCTCAGACTCTTTCGCGACCCTGTGGACTGTAGCCCACCAGGCTTCTCTGCCCATGGGATTCCCCAGAGGAGAATACTGGAGGAGATGACCATTACTTTCTCCAGGGGACCTTCCCAACCCAGGGACTGAACCCAGGCCTCCTGCCACCAGGGAAGCCCAACAAGGAAGAGGAATAGGACCAAATCCCTAGAAACTCTTAGCAGCAAAGAAGGGGATGACTTCCGTCCACATACCAGATTAGTTCACGGTACTTTTCCTGTAACTGAGTCTCCCCATCCTCAGCGTCCTTTTTTTGTCTTTAGTTGAGGATGATATTTAGACGAGGGCCTCAGTCATTTCTGTGAGTTACTCAATTTTCCTGCGTCCCTCCCATGTATACATGTTATTAAACATTTGTTTGATCTCTTGTTCATCTGTCTCATGTCAGTTTAATTCTTATATCATCCAGAAGAACTTAGAAGAGTAGAGGGAAAAATTTCCCACACAGTAGTATACTAAATTGAAATCTTTACTGAAGAAAGGGAACCTTTTCCTATTTTGCACAAAGGTAAAGTGCTAGTGACAGTGGAAGTGGTACAATTAGGAAAGTGTTTTAGGAGAATTATCTTGAAGGCAAAAAGAAATTTGGATTCAGTAAGGATCAGGACAAGAGGACAGGAGACAGCTAAGGGAAAGGAACGCCCTTCTTTGTTTCCTCACTAGAAAGAGCAGGAGTCCCCGAGTGTGGGACTTAAGAACAAGAGAAGCATGTAAAACAATGACTGGTATATAAAAGATTTCTTTCTTCCATCCTCTTGTTTGCAGTCCTTCCCTGAATGATTTCCATTGTAGAAGAAGGGATGTTTTCTTTTTTTCTTCTCTTGATAATCAGGTGCCTGTTCTTTTGCAGTTTTTGAGGTTTTATTTACATTTGCAGTATTCTGGCACTGTGTTGACATGGAGGTCCAGAGGATGGCTGAATTTTATCCAGGTATCTTGATGACCCCCGGCAGTGAAAAACCTGAAACTCAAGAAGGTTAAATAGCTTACTCCAGCTTCTACAAGGGTATTCTTAACGATGAGGAAATGGCAGTATTAAAGAGCTGATGGACTTGTTTTGTTTCACAGTGGGTTTGGGATAAAACCTAAGACTGGTGTTCCTTAATGTGTTCAAGACTCCAAAGGGCGCTGATTAGGCAGACTGTTCCATCCGATTAGAAAGTTTGCTCCGTCTGTCCCTCTGGACTCCATTCGGTGACTAGGAAAGGGAAGAGAAACATTTGTATTATTTGGTCATAAGTAGGACACTTCGAAATCCTCTACTGCAGGCTCTTCATTTTATTGGTGAGATAATTAAGCTCCAGAAAGGCTGTGACTTGCCTGAAATAGCAAAGCTATTTGGTGGCAAGATTCAGGTCTCCAAAATTCATTCATTTTTTTTCAATGATATCCACTCCTTGAAGTTAAAAAAATAAACATACAAAAACTCACTGAGCTAGTGAAAACCATTTGTATTAAAAGGAAGTGAGAAAGAGGGCAGCAATATTTAGGTAAAACATGATTGCTTTGTAGGAACTTATGTAGATTGTGAGCAGGGGCTATAAAAATCAGTCACTGAGAGTGTAGAGATCTTGGTTTAAGGGCAGTCGGGGAAGCTTCCCTTTTGTGATGTAAAGCAGTGTTGGATTGCCTGGATGCGGGCTATCTTTTAACTCATAGGGGTCTTGTAAAACACTAATAAATGTGCTTTTTATTTGCAGTTTCAGCTAACCTCTATAAATTAGAAAAATTAATGGATACTGGTGAATCTGAAGGCTGGAGAGCCACTTGATAGGTCTTCCCTCAAGAGCTAGAGATCAATCTGTTTGTGGGTTCACAGGGTAATAGATCTAGGATGTACATTACAAAGAAGCAAAATATAATTTTTTCAGTTCCCAAAGGTCTAAGAGCTTTTCCACTCTTTACATTCTATCAGATAATTTATAAGATGTGGGACTGATAAAAGACAATGTAACGCCCCATCATTCAGAACAGTAACTCACTAAAGCTCTCTGGAATCAGTTTGGTTTTCTAATATATTAACAGTTGGTGAGGAAAGGAAGGAAACCACATCACATCCATTTTTAAAAGTATGCACAGATGCGCCCAGAAGCCACAGACTGAAGCTGCCATTTGTAAGTATTTTATGCCATGGACAAGTTACAAAGTGCCAGGAAGATGGGAGATGAGAGATCACAATGTGAAATTGTTGCTTTAGAGCTGTATTGTCCAGGGAACTTAAAGTAAAAAGGAAATAATAAGAAATTGTGTCTGTGTCCTTACCCCTGTCGCAGGGGTGATCCCTCAAGTTTGAGCCCTGTGAATTACAGGGGCTGATGGTTGGTGACTCTTCTCATGTAGAGTCGTAAACATGCTTCCTACTGTGACTTTCTTCATGTCACCACTTTCTGTTTATTGATTGTGATTTCTTTTCTTTTCTTTTTTTTTTTTTTTAAAGATTTATTTATTTATTTATTTATTTTTGGCGGGGGTCAGGTTGGGGAGGGAGGGGAGTGGGCGGGCCACTTCTATTGGTCTTTCATTTCTCTATTTTCATCCGTCTTTGTTCTTTGGCTCCTGTGGGCCTCCCATCGTGGTGGCACCTGTTGTTGCAGAGCACCGGGTCTGGGTGTATGCGCTCCAGAGCTCCCGCTCGGTGATTGGACACATTGGTCCAGCCGCTCCGCGGCACGTGGGATCTTCCCAGGCCAGGGATCGAACCGGCGCCCCTTGTACTGCAAGGCGGTGTCCTTACCCACTGGACCACCAGGGGAAGCCCGTGATTTATTTTCTAATACCTTAAAGGTAAGAAGTATTAGGAACAGAGGAGCAAATTTAGACTCTGTATTTTTTTAAAAGTAGGTTTTAGGGCTCATGTGAATCTGTTAAATAGTAGTATTGTGGCTGGCCAAAATCTTGGCCTTCTCTGCCCTCCAAAGCTGAATGAGAAATACAGAGACAGAGTTTGGAGGAAGTAGAAAGGTAGCTTTTATTCTCAGCTGGCAGAGAGGAGACATAGTAAGTTCATGCCTCAAGAACTGTGTCCTCGCCTCCATGAGGACTCTAGGGGCTTATGTAGGGCAAAGGCTCACACTCAAGTCAGTGATGAGGAAGGAAGGTGATCGGATCTTGATTTCTTCCACTTGTTTTGTCATAAACTGCCATCAGTAACCCAGTAACTGAGTCTGGCAGTTCTGTGACTCTGCAGCCTTCTTTCTGATATGTGACTACAAGGGGAAGGGTGTTGTAAGGGTAAACACAAGGTAGAGGATGTATTTAGCATTGTTGTTGTTCAGTCGCTCAGTTGTGTCCAGCTCTTTGCCACACGCCAGGCTTCTCTGTCCTTCAGCATCTCCCGGAGCTTGCTCCAACTCATGTCCATTGACTCGGTGATGCCATCCAACCAACTTGTCCTCTGTTGAACCCCTCTCCTTCTGCCTTCTGTTTCCCAGCATCAGGGTCTTTTCCAAGGAGTCGGCTCTTCGCATCAGGTAGCCAAAATATTGCAGCTTCAGTTGTCAGTCCTTCCTATGACTGTTCAGCACTGATAGAGCATAGAGTCCAAGGAAAATAGGTGCAAAATGTAGCTCCTTCAGGGTTAGGGGGCTGAAAAGCAAACTTAGTTACAGACATTCAGAGTTAGGAGCAGTTAAAGTAAAAAGAACTAGGAATGTGCAGGCCTGGTCACTGTTCTCTTTATCTTCTTTGTTCTCAGTAAAGGGAAAGAGAACTCATTCCATTTTTCCCTTTTCACTGCAACATTACCCACCATGTACATCTGTATGGCCTTCCTCCTAAAAATTTCAGATGTACATTATGAAAGATCAGAATGTTAATTTTAGTTAACATAAATATCTAGATATTTTAAAATAGTTTACTGAGTATAATTTCAAATCAAATGTAGAGGTAACTTTTAATAATGTTCTCTGAGCTTTTTTCCCCTTAGGCTGTTATTTCACAGGCTTTCATTGCTGTAGATATTCTCCACCCTACTGGAAGTAGTGACAGTGTCATTTTAGTTGCTCAGTCATGTCCGAACCCCATGGACTGTAGCCCACCAGGCTCCTTTGTCCACGGGATTTCCCAGACAAGAACTGGGGAGTGGGTTGCCATTTCCTTCTTCAGGGAATCTTCCTAATAACCTAGGGATCAAACTCACATCCTTTACCACTGGGCCACCAGGGAAGTCCAGGTACAACATAGAAGGCATTAAGTCAGACTCAGGTTCGGAACAATCTTTTCATACCTTTATCTCCTGGTTCCATCATTCAGCTGACTATTTATTATGACCATAGAATTGTCTGTTGGGTAGTAATACTGAGAATGAGCTACATCTGTAACACATACCCTTTCTTCCAAAATTGACAAATTTTTGAATTATTACACAGGGCAGTCACCTCATCAGAGGGTGGTGATGAAATGAGCCATTTGAATTATTATTCTTTCCCTCTTTTATTTAATAACAGATCGTACGTTAGTTCAGAGCCCAGGTAAGCCATTGACTCGTTGAACCCCTTTTCCCTTTCTGCCTTCTGTTTCCCAGCATCAGGGTCTTTTCCAAGGAGTCGGCTCTTCGCATCAGGTAGCCAAAATATTGCAGCTTCAGTTGTCAGTCCTTCCTATGACTGTTCAGCACTGATAGAGCATAGAGTCCAAGGAAAATAGGTGCAAAATGTAGCTCCTTCAGGGTTAGGGGGCTGAAAAGCAAACTTAGTTACAGACATTCAGAGTTAGGAGCAGTTAAAGTAAAAAGAACTAGGAATGTGCAGGCCTGGTCACTGTTCTCTTTATCTTCTTTGTTCTCAGTAAAGGGAAAGAGAACTCATTCCATTTTTCCCTTTTCACTGCAACATTACCCACCATGTACATCTGTATGGCCTTCCTCCTAAAAATTTCAGATGTACATTATGAAAGATCAGAATGTTAATTTTAGTTAACATAAATATCTAGATATTTTAAAATAGTTTACTGAGTATAATTTCAAATCAAATGTAGAGGTAACTTTTAATAATGTTCTCTGAGCTTTTTTCCCCTTAGGCTGTTATTTCACAGGCTTTCATTGCTGTAGATATTCTCCACCCTACTGGAAGTAGTGACAGTGTCATTTTAGTTGCTCAGTCATGTCCGAACCCCATGGACTGTAGCCCACCAGGCTCCTTTGTCCACGGGATTTCCCAGACAAGAACTGGGGAGTGGGTTGCCATTTCCTTCTTCAGGGAATCTTCCTAATAACCTAGGGATCAAACTCACATCCTTTACCACTGGGCCACCAGGGAAGTCCAGGTACAACATAGAAGGCATTAAGTCAGACTCAGGTTCGGAACAATCTTTTCATACCTTTATCTCCTGGTTCCATCATTCAGCTGACTATTTATTATGACCATAGAATTGTCTGTTGGGTAGTAATACTGAGAATGAGCTACATCTGTAACACATACCCTTTCTTCCAAAATTGACAAATTTTTGAATTATTACACAGGGCAGTCACCTCATCAGAGGGTGGTGATGAAATGAGCCATTTGAATTATTATTCTTTCCCTCTTTTATTTAATAACAGATCGTACGTTAGTTCAGAGCCCAGGACCCTAAGCCACCTCCTACCCCTGTATAACTTAATTTTTGAGGCTCTTTCCTTATCTGGGCTTCCCTGATGGCTCAGAGAGTAAAGAGTTCGCCTGCAGTGCAAGAGACCTGGGTTTGATCCTTGTGTTGGGAAGATCCCCTAGAGAAGGGAGTGCCTACCCACTCCACTATTCTTTCCTAGAGAATTCCATGGCTTATCCATGGGCTCAAAAAAAGTCTGACACAATTTCACTTCCCTTGCCTACACAATGAGGATAATTATAGTGCTTGCCCTACAAGCTGGTTATGAGGATTAAAAAAAGAGAAATTTCAGGAAGTGTTCTCTCTGACTTCAGTACCTAGTGAAGTGAAGTGAAGTCAGTACATAGTAAGAGCTCAGCAGACATTATTGTTGGGCACTTACTATGTGAAAAAGAAAAAGGGGGGACAAGCTCAAGAAGATTATAATATGTTTGAGGCACATTCTTATATAAGTTATTTAATTTGTATGAGATTTTTCTATTTCTAAAATACCCTGACTTGCACTCCTATTTGCATCTCATAATAATGAAAAAAAAAATGCCCATGATTAAGATGAATGGCCATAATTAAGTTCTCATCAATCTTAGGAAACTGGCTATTTTATTTTTAATTTTTTTCATCTTTCCAGGGCTAAGGACAGTACCATACCATTAAGCTACCTTTCTAGTTCTCTGTCATTTCCATTTTATTTCTGATATTACCGTACAGTTTTTATGCCAGCAATGAAAAGGTAAACTTCAGTTTGCCTTGGAAATTAGGGTATCATGTCTATTTTAACCTGGTAATTAAGGGACCAGGTAGACAACATAGAAGGCATTAAGTCTCGTTGGTATCATTCAGCTGACTATTTATTATGACCATAGAATTGTCTGTTGGGTAGTAATACTGAGAATGAGCTACATCTGTAACACATACCCTTTCTTCCAAAATTGACAAATTTTTGAATTATTACACAGGGCAGTCACCTCATCAGAGGGTGGTGATGAAATGAGCCATTTGAATTATTATTCTTTCCCTCTTTTATTTAATAACAGATCGTACGTTAGTTCAGAGCCCAGGACCCTAAGCCACCTCCTACCCCTGTATAACTTAATTTTTGAGGCTCTTTCCTTATCTGGGCTTCCCTGATGGCTCAGAGAGTAAAGAGTTCGCCTGCAGTGCAAGAGACCTGGGTTTGATCCTTGTGTTGGGAAGATCCCCTAGAGAAGGGAGTGCCTACCCACTCCACTATTCTTTCCTAGAGAATTCCATGGCTTATCCATGGGCTCAAAAAAAGTCTGACACAATTTCACTTCCCTTGCCTACACAATGAGGATAATTATAGTGCTTGCCCTACAAGCTGGTTATGAGGATTAAAAAAAGAGAAATTTCAGGAAGTGTTCTCTCTGACTTCAGTACCTAGTGAAGTGAAGTGAAAGTCAGTACATAGTAAGAGCTCAGCAGACATTATTGTTGGGCACTTACTATGTGAAAAAAGAAAAAAGGGGAGACAAGCTCAAGAAGATTATAATATGTTTGAGGCACATTCTTATATAAGTTATTTAATTTGTATGAGATTTTTCTATTTCTAAAATACCCTGACTTGCACTCCTATTTGCATCTCATAATAATGAAAAAAAAAATGCCCATGATTAAGATGAATGGCCATAATTAAGTTCTCATCAATCTTAGGAAACTGGCTATTTTATTTTTAATTTTTTTCATCTTTCCAGGGCTAAGGACAGTACCATACCATTAAGCTACCTTTCTAGTTCTCTGTCATTTCCATTTTATTTCTGATATTACCGTACAGTTTTTATGCCAGCAATGAAAAGGTAAACTTCAGTTTGCCTTGGAAATTAGGGTATCATGTCTATTTTTTAAGATAATGGCTCTTAACCCCGCATGCATATTGGGATCACCTGGTGGAGGATTTGAATGATATTGAGGAAATTCAGATGCTTGACTCCTAGTTCTAGAGGCTCTCATTAAATGGTCTGGGGCTGGAACCCACATCAACATGTGAAAAACATACAGCTCTGGGGGAAACCTTACTTTAGTGCTATGAGTACACCTTCTGCACCCTACTCCTCCCCTAAGTTAAAAATGTACAGTTCATCAGCAGACTACAGCAGTTCTAGATACTGTGTAGATTTGCAGCTAGTAATGACACATTAGTGTGTATACTGTTTTAAAGTATTTGAAATCTGATTGTATCAAGTGTAGATTAACCATATGTGTCTCTTCAGGTAGTAATGATTTATTTATGTTTTTGTTTATTAGTAATGATTTATTTTGAGCTGCAGTAACATTAATACAGAGGAAACAAAAATCCCCTTGGTTCTTGTCTTCTTTAAGACCCTACTATTCTTGCAATCATACTCATTTAGCAAAACATTTGTTCTGATTTATAGGGATAATTTCTGATTTTCTCAACATGAAATGAATTCAGTCATCCAAGACAAGTTTATTCATAACCTTTAGGGAAGGTTCCTTGAGGACATCAATATCCCTTCTGTCTTTAATGGTGGAACATACCGTTAGGGAAGAAACTTCCTGGTTTAAAAACCCTTAACAACTGGGAACTCTGGAGTATTGTAATTAAATGATAGTGGTCATTGGGCTCTGAGTGTTTAATTCTGTGGTTTCTTCTGATCTTTGTCTGCCTTTGGGTACATTAGCGCTGTTTCTATTCTATAGGTCTAGCAGCTGTTAGAAATACCTTGGATGTTTCCTGAAATATAGGTGGTAATTTTATATACTGTGTTGCTGATTGGATTGCTCAGGGTTAAGATTTGTTTTTGTTTTTACAATTTGTCTTCCCATATAAAGTTGGTTAGCTTGGGGAATTTGCTCCAGTTGCTAACAATTGGTTTTTAAATGCGCAGCACATTACCCTAATAGTTGTTTCCGTAAGCAGCTGCACACTGTGTACTAGCTTGAATGCATGATAAATATTTTCTGGTTGGAATAGTGAATGTTGATTGGAGGAGAGAATTTATTTCAGAGAGAAATTAAATTGACCTTTAAAACACACACACACACACACACACACACACACACACACACACAAGTGGGAGCCTTGAGATGCTATATTCCTGAGTTTCTTGTTTAGAATCAACAGAGGGCTACCCTGAATCCTTCAGTTACATTTACAGTGTTATCTACATTCATTTTACTTGACTCACTCATTGTCTAAGTCTGGACTCTAATCATTGTGGAGAGATTTATTTATTTTGTTGCACTGAATCTTAGTTGCAGCACACAGGATCCTTGGTCTTCATTATGGCATGTGGGTTCTTTAGTTGTGACATGTGGGATCTAGTTCCCCAACCAGGAATGGAACCCAGGCCACTGTGCTGGGAGCTCCGAATCTGAGTCTTAGCCACCGGACCACCAGAGAAGTCCCTGCAGAGAGTTTAGATGCTAATACCCACACAATATTTGTTTAAAAATCTCACCAAAGTGATACTTTTTACTAGTGTTGACTGCTAATGAAAAATTAATCTGAAAAAGAAATAGAAAAATTTTGTTTGAGCCAAATTTGAGGATTATAACCTGGGAAGAGCATCTCAGAAAGCTCTGAGAACTGTTTTGTCTATTATAGGCCAAGGAACAGTTATGTAAGTTTTTTGAGACAAAGGGCTGTACATTAAAGTATTTCTTATCGGCAGTTTACATAATCCAGATCTAAGCATCATTGTGGTGAGTCGTGTGACCCCTTACAAGATCATGATGGAATGTTATCATTAAAATTTTTTAAAATTTAGTTAGTTAGTTTTGGCTGCTCTGGGTCTTTGTTGCTGCGAGCAGGCTTTCTCTAGTTGCCATGGGGCTGGGGGCATGGCACTACTCAGCGCAGAGCATGGGTGTGGTGACTTGTGGAAGAGCATGGGCTCTAGGTGCATGGCTCAGTAGTTGTGACGCCACACTCGGAGGGTTGAAGAACTCAGGTATATTATGCTGGCAGTCCCAGATGAGCTAGCACTCTGAAGATCTGGGCTCCAGGCTCAGGGTGAGCATTTCTTTTATGGGATCAACATATGCAGTTAGAGTAAGCAGTTTTTGATTGGGCATTTTGAATGTCAGCAGTTACAGAGCACAGGAGTTGCTGTGGGTTACAGGCAAGGAATTTCTGAACAGAAACTCAGAAGCAGGAACAGAGCATTCCATACTTATCAGACCATCTTATGGATACAATTGTCTCAGATCAACAGGCATTTCTTACAGAAGCAGAAAGAGCTTTATAGTTAGTTACTTAGTATGAATTTTAATTTTTCCTTTCAGCATGTGAAATCTTCCTGAACCAGGGATAGAACCCATATCCCCTGCATTGGCAGGTGGATTCTTAACCGCTGGACCCTCAGGGAAGCCCAGAATGTTATCTTTTAAGGGGTCCTCTTGTTTATGTTAGTCTTCTTCTTGTTCTTAATGGTTGAGCGGGTATTTTTCCTGATTGGGGAAGTTTGGCTGACCCATGATGCAGGTACACAATGTGCAGTGAGGAGACGTGGAAAGGTCAAAGGGTGAGAAGAAATTTTTATCTTTGATGCTAAAAGCTCAGCTTCTCTGTATACTGGTGCCAGACAGAATCTCAGAGACAGTTTGAGGTGACATAGAAAAGAATGGCATTATTACTTTGCTAGGCAGAGGGGACCACCATGGGCTCATGACCTCAAAGTTGTGTGTCCCAACTTGGAGAAGATCGTGTGAGAAGTTTTATAGTAATTGTTCAGAGACAGCACGATCAGCTCCAGGACATTCTTCTGATGGGTTGGTGGTGAGGTAAATAGGAGTCAGCAGCATCAACCTTCAGATCCCACCAATCTGGGGTCCATGTGTTTGTGGGCAGCACACCGTCATTAATTAACTTCTCCCACCTGGAGCAGGTTTCAGCATCTGCAAAATAGTTCAAAGGTGCTATTGTGTTCATCTCTTGTGGATACACAGTACTTTGTCCCAAGGATGCTGTCGAGAGTTTCTCCCTCATTTTGCATCCCTTCCCTTCTCTAATTTACAACTTCTTGAATCTGCCCATGGAGTTCAGGGATATCATGGAGGCTGAATGAAGCCTGTTTCCTGTAATCAACGAGATAGGGGACCCAGAAAAGCCTTCTGCCCAGTAGCTCCACAGGGCCCTGCTCCATTAAAGGTTGCTGCTAGTCACAGGGATCAGATAGCTCAGTTAATGATTTTAGTGCTTTTCTGTGTATGGGAAGATGCAAGAATCTGATGTCAGTAAATGTTTGTTTTCCAGGGTTATCTTTAACTATCCAAGGGGCCTACTTTTCCAAAGCACAGAGTGTCTTATCTTATTTTTCATACTGCATTCCTTACATGGTATACTGTCAGTCAGCCACTGCAGTGGGTAATGACTTGATCTCTTTGGAGCTGGATGGTGGGCAACATTCTTTGTTTCACAAGAGCCTTTTTGGTTGCTTGTGAAAAGGAGACTATTTCCCTGATGTCTTATCTCCAAAGGGATAACATTACTTCTGTGAAAGAGTAAACATTTTCCTGTTTTCTTTATGTGACAGATGACTCCCTAAAATGCAAATGTTAATGCATATTTTATCTGAGTTGGTAATTAGAGTACAGCTCCAGGCAGTGATTGAAAGTGCTCTCTGCTCTTGCGATCTTTGTGCTTTGTTTGGAAGAGGTGGGCTCTCAGTGGGCTGATTGCCCGTCCTTTTCTGATTAGGAGACAACCCTAAAAAGCAGGCTTCTGGCTTTTTTTTTTTCAGATCCCCCTGAATGGCAGGGAGCCTTGCCTCCTTTTCAGAATTCTTTCTTGTCGGCGGGGATAAATGGTAGGCATGATGCTGTCTAATGATGACTGTGATCATGTAAAATAGCCTCTGATTAAAGAGCAGCTCAGTGGGCCTGCCTGGGTGCATTATTCTCTTGGGAGACACATTGCTAGGGTGGGGTTGAGGGAGTTCTCTTCCATTTTCAGAAGATAAATTGCTCTCATCAGAGGACCATCAGTTAGTTAAAAGCAATTTAAAATGTTCTTGCTCATTTCAGGGAAAAGTGCCAAAAATTATCTATTTCAACTAGAAAGACAAAGGAACATCCCAGAAGCCTGGCTTCAGGCCCGTGGGCAGCAGTACTTCGGGCCTTTGCCGTAGTTGCTTCCTTGGTTTAGGAAGGGTTGGAGACTCTTTGTGGCTACACACAGTGACTCTGAAAGACTCTTCATGTAATGACTTTAGGACGTCTTCTTAAGTGAAGAAAGGGGTGCCCAGTAGCTCCACAGGGCCCTGCTCCATTAAAGGTTGCTGCTAGTCACAGGGATCAGATAGCTCAGTTAATGATTTTAGTGCTTTTCTGTGTATGGGAAGATGCAAGAATCTGATGTCAGTAAATGTTTGTTTTCCAGGGTTATCTTTAACTATCCAAGGGGCCTACTTTTCCAAAGCACAGAGTGTCTTATCTTATTTTTCATACTGCATTCCTTACATGGTATACTGTCAGCCACTGCAGTGGGTAATGACTTGATCTCTTTGGAGCTGGATGGTGGGCAACATTCTTTGTTTCACAAGAGCCTTTTTGGTTGCTTGTGAAAAGGAGACTATTTCCCTGATGTCTTATCTCCAAAGGGATAACATTACTTCTGTGAAAGAGTAAACATTTTCCTGTTTTCTTTATGTGACAGATGACTCCCTAAAATGCAAATGTTAATGCATATTTTATCTGAGTTGGTAATTAGAGTACAGCTCCAGGCAGTGATTGAAAGTGCTCTCTGCTCTTGCGATCTTTGTGCTTTGTTTGGAAGAGGTGGGCTCTCAGTGGGCTGATTGCCCGTCCTTTTCTGATTAGGAGACAACCCTAAAAAGCAGGCTTCTGGCTTTTTTTTTTTCAGATCCCCCTGAATGGCAGGGAGCCTTGCCTCCTTTTCAGAATTCTTTCTTGTCGGCGGGGATAAATGGTAGGCATGATGCTGTCTAATGATGACTGTGATCATGTAAAATAGCCTCTGATTAAAGAGCAGCTCAGTGGGCCTGCCTGGGTGCATTATTCTCTTGGGAGACACATTGCTAGGGTGGGGTTGAGGGAGTTCTCTTCCATTTTCAGAAGATAAATTGCTCTCATCAGAGGACCATCAGTTAGTTAAAAGCAATTTAAAATGTTCTTGCTCATTTCAGGGAAAAGTGCCAAAAATTATCTATTTCAACTAGAAAGACAAAGGAACATCCCAGAAGCCTGGCTTCAGGCCCGTGGGCAGCAGTACTTCGGGCCTTTGCCGTAGTTGCTTCCTTGGTTTAGGAAGGGTTGGAGACTCTTTGTGGCTACACACAGTGACTCTGAAAGACTCTTCATGTAATGACTGTTCAGGACGTCTTCTTATGAAGTTGCAGAAGAAAAGGGTCTGTATCTGCTTGTGAACTTGCACCCGTCTGCTGTATTTGTCAGCCAAATGATAATACAGACCTTAAGTTAAGACCCAATAGAAGTTAAGTTTTGAAATCTAGATCTAACAATTGAGTGGAAAAATGAAACCATGCACTTCTGACTGGGACTTGAGCCAACACACTAGGTCTTGAACCTGGTCATAACCCAAACTGGGACTTGAACCCATGGTCTTTTAATTGAAATCACTCAACTAGTGTCTAGACTTACTGAGACTCAGGTTCTTTGTGCCTTGGCACAGAAAGAATTCAGTGAGAGACAAAGTGATATGTAACAAGTGGATTCATTTAGAGAAAAATGCACTCCACAGATAGAATGTGGGCCGTCTCAGAAGGTGAGAGGCCCTGAAATATGGTGTGGTCAGGTTTGTTGTTTTTTTTTTTTTAATTTTGCTTTTTTAGAGTTTTGTTGTTCACAGCTATATATAATCCCAAATCTGTCATAGGTATACCTTTAGGTGTGGTCAGTTTTTAATGGGCTGGATAATTTTATAGGCTAATGAGTAGGAAGGTTATTCCAACTATTTTGGTGAAGGGGTAGGGATTTCCAGGAATTGGGCCACCACCCACTTTTTGGCCCTTATGGTGGGCCTTGGAGCTGTCCTGCTGCCTGTGATGGTGGCATTGAGCAATGCTGGTGTGTTACGATGTGTGTACACTCAGGCTCAAGGTCTAATGGAAGTCAACTCATCTGCCATCTTGGACCTGTTTGGTTCAGTTTGTGGTGTCCTCAAACCAATGACAATGAGAAGAGGGAAATGGATGGAAATACATAGACAGTAGGAGTAGCAGGAGTTATTGAAGACAAAGGTGTCCCTGTGATACTGGGAAATGAAACAGTCTTTTCTAGGGGAAAGGTTCTTACCCTAGAACCAGGTAATAGATTACCTGGTCTGATTTCTTCATTTTCTCTAGAAGTAGATGGGAACTGAAATATTTAGAGGCTAAACTACATGACCACGTGTTCAGCATTATTTAGAAAACCTTGGTCTCTGATGCTTCCTTTCTGAAACCTGTACATTGAAACTTGGACACTCTCTAAGTATAGAGTCAGTTCATATAAAATTAAGTGCTTTTAATGATGGAGATGTAGAAAGAGAGCCCTCTTGTGTAAAAGTGATTATTACAGAAATTGAAGCAGCAGTTACTGAAAATCATTTTTAGTTTCAGTAATGCCCTCCCTCCTCCAAGTGGCCAGATTCATACCATCCTCAACATATATTCCTGAATTATTTGGACTCCCAAAAGGAGCATCCCAGCTGACCAACCTATAAGTTGGAGAGTTTGGGTTAAATGATCTCAGTGGGAATTTCTCAGTCTATGACTTAATAGTCTATATTGTCTAGATCTCTCTTTGGAAATTTACAGTCTTATAGATAGAAGGCATACTCATATAAAATGTGATTAGTTTTGTTCGACTCTACCCCCATGGTGTGTAGCCTGCCAGGCATCTCTGCCCAAGGAATTTTCCAGGCAAGAACACTGGAGTGGGGTTCCATCAACACCACCTGGAAGCCCACTGTAGGTTATTATAAAATTGGTTAAAAATTAATTTTAGTTAATTAAATTAACTAAAATCCAGTATGTTTATATAGAAAGTAAATGTTATCAGGCCCAGGGAAAGAGATAACAGTATTAACTGAGTGAATCTTCTAGAAGAGTAGAAGTTGAATTGAATCTTGAAAGGGCAGAAGATTGTGTGGATTAGGTTTGGGTGTAGGGTCAGAGGTAAGAAGAGCATGAACAGGATACAGAAATAAAAATGATCACTGGATGTTCTAGAGATTCATACGTTGGCTGTAGCCTAGACTGTGTGTTTGGAAATTGTGTCAGATAGTGCTGCTGCAGCTCCAAGTGCAGCGGCGTCCTTGTCACCTCTGGTCTTTCACAGCGTAGCTGAGCCACTCTGACTTGTCTATTTATTCTGGCTAGTTTGGTCTATTCACCTTCTCTCTAAGGAGGCTTTTCCAGAGTCCTCTAGGTCACTCCCTCATCTTATAGGACAGAAGATAAATGAGCACATGAGCGCCTCTTGTGACATGTCCAGAACCTCGCCCCATAATGTTGTTAAAAGAGTTGGGCATGACTTAGAGACTGAAGGACAGAAGTCTTATCTCCTGCTTACAGAAATCACATTCATCTCTTGCTCTGAGTTGTTGCTTCTACAATACCAGGCATTGTGCCTTGTATGCAGTGTGTGTACAGTAACGTAATTTGTTCCAAGCTTTTGTTGTGCATGCTTGACTGAACAGATGATAGGAAAGAAGTGTAAATGCTTGATGAAAGGAACGTTCTTTCTCTTTGTGCTTAAGGCAGTGCCAGGAACACATAGCTAATCTCAGTGTCAGTGTGTGGAAACATGTACATGTGTGATGAGAAGGAATCAACAGATCATTTACTCCAAACCCCTGGCTGTATGGGCGAGAGAACTGAGAACTGAGAAAGTTAGCTTTCTCAAGGTTACCAAACAAATTATAGGCATTACCATCCAGGTCTCCTCACTCTAGGGGGTCCTTTTTTTTTTTTTTCCCTTTTAAGAGATGCCTTGCTCCTTCACATCTTTGCCTGGCAGTATGTAAGAACAGTTGGCTGGATTCAAGGTGTTGGATTGTCCATCTCTCTGGGGCACGTCCCTCTCTTTTTCCTGTTTTTAGGACTATAGTACAAAGAATGCCTAGGAGTCAGAGGACCTGGCTCCTTTCCAACCCTGCCACTGCGTTTGTGCCTTACAGGATTCACTTGTTTTCTCTAAGTTTCTCTTTTCATGTCTATAACGTGGGATGGGCATGGAGTTTAGCACCACATAAACACTCAGCCCCATCTAGTCACACTCAGTAATTCAGCCATTTTTATTGACTTGTGGGGGACTCAAGAATGCTCCATTCTTCTTTTCCTTCCCTCTTATAAAGTGTTTCCACAGCATTTGCCAAAAGTAATGGCTCAGATGGCATAGAATCCCCCGGCAATGCAGGAGACCCAAATTTGATCCCTAGGTTGGAAGACCCCCATGGAGAAGGGAATGGCGACCCACTCCAGTATTCTTGCCTGAGAAATCCCATGGGCAGGAAAGCGTGGCAGCTCCAGTCCATGGACTCACAAAGAGTCAGCCATGACTGAGCGACTAAGCAGAGAAAGAACAGAAATGTGTAAGTGTCTGTGGGGGTGAGGGGCAGGGGAAAGGTGGGTCGGGGCATGGCTCAGAGCTTGGGTGTGAGACTGTCTGGTGGGTTCCGCTCTGCTGCCCGTCCTTCCCCAGGTGGCTCAGGATGAAGAAGCCAGCCAACTCAGCAGGACGACCGTGCACTTCACGATGTTATGAATCGTTTCAGTGTGGGATGTCCTAGCTTTAGTTCTCATGTGGTCAGTGTGTTTGGTATTTACGTCCACGAAGCATAACAACTGGAGAGGAAAAAGACAGGTTCCTTCAGGGTGTCACTGGTGATGGAACAGAGCTTCCTGAGGCGCTGTATGAGGAACACATAGCTAATCTCAGTGTCAGTGTGTGGAAACATGTACATGTGTGATGAGAAGGAATCAACAGATCATTTACTCCAAACCCCTGGCTGTATGGGCGAGAGAACTGAGAACTGAGAAAGTTAGCTTTCTCAAGGTTACCAAACAAATTATAGGCATTACCATCCAGGTCTCCTCACTCTAGGGGGTCCTTTTTTTTTTTTTTTCCTTTTAAGAGATGCCTTGCTCCTTCACATCTTTGCCTGGCAGTATGTAAGAACAGTTGGCTGGATTCAAGGTGTTGGATTGTCCATCTCTCTGGGGCACGTCCCTCTCTTTTTCCTGTTTTTAGGACTATAGTACAAAGAATGCCTAGGAGTCAGAGGACCTGGCTCCTTTCCAACCCTGCCACTGCGTTTGTGCCTTACAGGATTCACTTGTTTTCTAAGTTTCTCTTTTCATGTCTATAACGTGGGATGGGCATGGAGTTTAGCACCACATAAACACTCAGCCCCATCTAGTCACACTCAGTAATTCAGCCATTTTTATTGACTTGTGGGGGACTCAAGAATGCTCCATTCTTCTTTTCCTTCCCTCTTATAAAGTGTTTCCACAGCATTTGCCAAAAGTAATGGCTCAGATGGCATAGAATCCCCCGGCAATGCAGGAGACCCAAATTTGATCCCTAGGTTGGAAGACCCCCATGGAGAAGGGAATGGCGACCCACTCCAGTATTCTTGCCTGAGAAATCCCATGGGCAGGAAAGCGTGGCAGCTCCAGTCCATGGACTCACAAAGAGTCAGCCATGACTGAGCGACTAAGCAGAGAAAGAACAGAAATGTGTAAGTGTCTGTGGGGGTGAGGGGCAGGGGAAAGGTGGGTCGGGGCATGGCTCAGAGCTTGGGTGTGAGACTGTCTGGTGGGTTCCGCTCTGCTGCCCGTCCTTCCCCAGGTGGCTCAGGATGAAGAAGCCAGCCAACTCAGCAGGACGACCGTGCACTTCACGATGTTATGAATCGTTTCAGTGTGGGATGTCCTAGCTTTAGTTCTCATGTGGTCAGTGTGTTTGGTATTTACGTCCACGAAGCATAACAACTGGAGAGGAAAAAGACAGGTTCCTTCAGGGTGTCACTGGTGATGGAACAGAGCTTCCTGAGGCGCTGTATGAGGAAACCACAGCGGCTCCCTTGGGAAGAGAAAGAAGCGTGTGTGCCCTTTTCACCTCTTTTTAAGTGCTGAGCCTGCCCAGAAGGATGTGTGTTTTCTAGAAGGAAAAACCTTCACTTCTGGCAGCAGAACTGAAATAGAGAAATTGAGCTTGACCTACTTCCTTAGCCCTGCAAGCCTTGCATTGTCCTCTCAGGCACTATGAAAATCCTTGAACTGGCGAAACTGACAGCTGCAATCAGACACTTGCGTTGAGAAAAGCATCATGAATTTTAATAGGAGTGCTGCTCCTGGATGAGGTTGGGAGTGCCGAGAATGCCTAGCCAATTCAAACAAAGGGAGCAGGAGGGGGTTTATTACTCACACCCATTCATGGCAGGAAGTGATGAGAGCAAAATTCAAATTATTTCTCCCACAGCCCTGTTGATGATTTAAGAGGGAAGGACTGAGGAATGCTTGTGAAGTGGAAAGGGTTGTGAATCTTCCATGATGATTAATCCCACTGTACCGAAGGCAGAGAAGGCAAGAACAACAGAATGTGATTTGTTAGCAGGAGCGGTCCTCCACACTGCGCGTCAGCAGTGCCCGGGAAGTGAGCCGGGGAATCCCGTTGCCACCCCCCGGATGACAGCGCTTCCCTCCCAAGCACACCACTGGCAGGCAGGGCCCATGTGCACGTCCAGAGTGGGTTTCAGCACATCCTTCCTGCGGCCTCTTTTCTGTGCAGAGCACTTCCGCTCCTGAGTCGCTGCCAGCATCCTGTTTGTCCCGGGGTGGAAGGGGCGGAATCCGGTCCCATGGTCTGGTCTCTACATGGTGTGGTTGCTTCTTACTGTTAGTATTCCCATGATAGTCTCCTAAGCCGTGACCAAGTCAGAGAACATGCAAAAAGAATGCTTCTCTTTTTAGAACATGGACCTGTCCACCGTTTTATGTCTGTGCTTGCTGAGCCACACCCAGGCCAGTTGTGTTTGTCAGAAGCTCTACCTGCTTCTGGGAATGAATACGTGGTGAGCCCCTTTGTTCCTGTTACATGGCTGCGTTTCAACTTAGAAGGGGAACCTGACTCTTTATGAAAATCTTTATTCTTTGACCTGTGTGGGCCCCCATTACAGTGGCCTCTCTCATTGTAGAGCACCAGTTCTAGGTGCATGTGCTCCAGAGCACTGGCTCGTAATTTAACACACTGGTCCAGGTGCTCTGTGACATGTGGGATTTTCCCACGCTAGGGATTGAACCAGTGCCCCTTGCACTGCAAGGCAGACTCTCTACCCACTGAATCACCAGGGAAGCCCCACTCCAGCATTCTTGCCTGGAGAATTCTGTGGACAGAGGAGCCTGTCCATAGGGTCCATGGGGTCACAAGAGTCAAGCATACCACATGGAAGTTAAATACATGACAAGCTTTGTTCATCAGGTTCCTCTCTTGGTGAGATTATTTAGCCTGGGAACAGTTCAGCCAAAGATGGCCCTTGCCCTTTTGAGTACTATTTTTGAGGAAGGACTGAAGAAGACCTCTGCACTATGTAGAAGCAGCAACTGCCATTCCAGAATGGGATATTAAAGATGAAGCTGATTTCTTGGTCTGTGAGCAGGTTCTTCTCCTGTGGTAGATCGGGAACCAGGTCATCCCTTGGTATCTGTGCCATGGCTGTTGACCTATGGTCTACTGTACCGAAGGCAGAGAAGGCAAGAACAACAGAATGTGATTTGTTAGCAGGAGCGGTCCTCCACACTGCGCGTCAGCAGTGCCGGAAGTGAGCCGGGAATCCGTTGCCACCCCGGATGACAGCGCTTCCCGCCCCAGCAGACCACTGGCAGGCAGGGCCCATGTGCACGTCCAGGGTGGGTTTCAGCACATCCTTCCTGCGGCCTCTTTTCTGTGCAGAGCACTTCCGCTCCTGAGTCGCTGCCAGCATCCTGTTTGTCCCGGGTGGAAGGGGCGGAATCCGGTCCCATGGTCTGGTCTCTACATGGTGTGGTTGCTTCTTACTGTTAGTATTCCCATGATAGTCTCCTAAGCCGTGACCAAGTCAGAGAACATGCAAAAAGAATGCTTCTCTTTTTAGAACATGGACCTGTCCACCGTTTTATGTCTGTGCTTGCTGAGCCACACCCAGGCCAGTTGTGTTTGTCAGAAGCTCTACCTGCTTCTGGGAATGAATACGTGGTGAGCCCCTTTGTTCCTGTTACATGGCTGCGTTTCAACTTAGAAGGGGAACCTGACTCTTTATGAAAATCTTTATTCTTTGACCTGTGTGGGCCCCCATTACAGTGGCCTCTCTCATTGTAGAGCACCAGTTCTAGGTGCATGTGCTCCAGAGCACTGGCTCGTAATTTAACACACTGGTCCAGGTGCTCTGTGACATGTGGGATTTTCCCACGCTAGGGATTGAACCAGTGCCCCTTGCACTGCAAGGCAGACTCTCTACCCACTGAATCACCAGGGAAGCCCCACTCCAGCATTCTTGCCTGGAGAATTCTGTGGACAGAGGAGCCTGTCCATAGGGTCCATGGGGTCACAAGAGTCAAGCATACCACATGGAAGTTAAATACATGACAAGCTTTGTTCATCAGGTTCCTCTCTTGGTGAGATTATTTAGCCTGGGAACAGTTCAGCCAAAGATGGCCCCTTGCCCTTTTGAGTACTATTTTTTGAGGAAGGACTGAAGAAGACCTCTGCACTATGTAGAAGCAGCAACTGCCATTCCAGAATGGGATATTAAAGATGAAGCTGATTTCTTGGTCTGTGAGCAGGTTCTTCTCCTGTGGTAGATCGGGAACCAGGTCATCCCTTGGTATCTGTGCCATGGCTGTTGACGTGCACTGTGCTCAGGTCTCTAGACAACCCTCCACGCCCACAGTTCCACGTCTTCAGACTCAGCCAACCTTAAACCATGTAGTAGTTCTGTAGTGTTTTTTGAAAGAAATCCACTTATAAGTAGACCTGTTCAGTTCATGCCCTGTTCTTCAGACGTCAGCTGCATTACTACCTTGAGGAAGTGGAACTCCAGTCAGACACCTGAGAAATGGAGATGAGGAAAAGGGCTGCCCTTCATCAACCAGACTGTGAAGGAATACTCATCCTCAGTCCCCTACTAGGGCTCACCCACCTGGAGGTACTGGTGCTGACTTTGTGGGCTGTTGGGCCCAAATCTCACATTTGTGAGGGTTTTGCATTTAGTCTTTTAAAATATCATCACATGAATTTATATGGTTGTGGTCTGTGTATATTTAAATGATTTGCTGCCCTGCGTGTAGAATATGTCATGATTACCTTAACCCATTTCTGCATTTCTTCGTTTTAGTAAGTGAAAGTGTTCCTCCCTCCTCAGCCCTTTCCCTGGTCTCTGAGCATGTTCTTCTTGCCCACGATGCTCCCAATACTGGGATTCACATGGGGTCCTGTTTATCTTTGTCTTGACTGTGAGCTGGGAGTGTTCCTATTGAGTCATTTAAGTTGCTAGATCCAAATCAGCTATGTGGAAGAGGAGAGGTGGGTGGGATCTATTATGGTGATAACAGTAATTTACATTTGGGATCCTGCTGGTATTCAGATCCTTACTACTGTGCAGCCATTCCACTCAGGTCTGTTTTCTGAGCCCTCTGGTGGTCTGTGGCCATCACCGAGATGTAGTGGTAAACCCTGCCTTCCGTGAATCTGAGGCTACAGGCTGCTGATCTGGAGTCCTGGCCTCTTGGTGAGAATAGCAACTGCAAAATTGCCCTTTTGAGTACTATTTTTTGAGGAAGGACTGAAGAAGACCTCTGCACTATGTAGAAGCAGCAACTGCCATTCCAGAATGGGATATTAAAGATGAAGCTGATTTCTTGGTCTGTGAGCAGGTTCTTCTCCTGTGGTAGATCGGGAACCAGGTCATCCCTTGGTATCTGTGCCATGGCTGTTGACGTGCACTGTGCTCAGGTCTCTAGACAACCCTCCACGCCCACAGTTCCACGTCTTCAGACTCAGCCAACCTTAAACCATGTAGTAGTTCTGTAGTGTTTTTTGAAAGAAATCCACTTATAAGTAGACCTGTTCAGTTCATGCCCTGTTCTTCAGACGTCAGCTGCATTACTACCTTGAGGAAGTGGAACTCCAGTCAGACACCTGAGAAATGGAGATGAGGAAAAGGGCTGCCCTTCATCAACCAGACTGTGAAGGAATACTCATCCTCAGTCCCCTACTAGGGCTCACCCACCTGGAGGTACTGGTGCTGACTTTGTGGGCTGTTGGGCCCAAATCTCACATTTGTGAGGGTTTTGCATTTAGTCTTTTAAAATATCATCACATGAATTTATATGGTTGTGGTCTGTGTATATTTAAATGATTTGCTGCCCTGCGTGTAGAATATGTCATGATTACCTTAACCCATTTCTGCATTTCTTCGTTTTAGTAAGTGAAAGTGTTCCTCCCTCCTCAGCCCTTTCCCTGGTCTCTGAGCATGTTCTTCTTGCCCACGATGCTCCCAATACTGGGATTCACATGGGGTCCTGTTTATCTTTGTCTGGACTGTGAGCTGGGAGTGTTCCTATTGAGTCATTTAAGTTGCTAGATCCAAATCAGCTATGTGGAAGAGGAGAGGTGGGTGGGATCTATTATGGTGATAACAGTAATTTACATTTGGGATCCTGCTGGTATTCAGATCCTTACTACTGTGCAGCCATTCCACTCAGGTCTGTTTTCTGAGCCCTCTGGTGGTCTGTGGCCATCACCGAGATGTAGTGGTAAACCCTGCCTTCCGTGAATCTGAGGCTACAGGCTGCTGATCTGGAGTCCTGGCCTCTGTGCTGCTCATCCACTCACACGATGAATAGTCCCTGTGTGCTTATACTCAGGTGCGGTGCTGGTGTTCTGGGTACAATATAGAGAGAGACACAGTCTCCAGCTGCCAGATGTTTTCCCCATCCTTCTCGCTGCTGAACCTAAGCCTCCATCTTGATGTTCCATCTGGCTTCAGCCACCTGCTTAGGCTTCGAAGGTACCTTACCATGCCACAGGAATTTATGGGTAACTTCTGCTCATATTAATGGAAAAACAGTGTACCACAACATCAACCCCGGGAGAGGCTGAGAGGGGAGAAGCCCTGGTGAGGCGGGGTATTCTCTGAGTCACTCAGGTGCCACGATGGATTGGAAGATGGCCAAGAAGGAAGGAGGCTCTTCTTTTCAGGCTAAATAACAGCCTTCTTGTTGGGAAGGGAATAATCAATCCCAGCTGGAGAAAAGAGCCCACGTTCCCATTCAGACCTAATCTTGTGACATGAGTTTCTGACATGAGTAGCGTTCTTGCCCGGACTTGTGGCCCCAGGGAAGGGGATGGTTATTTAAGACAGCTGGCTCCTCATGCAAGGCATATAACTTGATGATAAACGCTTACAGACAACTTCCCTTGCTTGCTGGTCCCAGTCCCAGTTTAATTGACACCCCTGGAGACTTGCAAAAAAATAAATAGCTGTTTCTTTGAAAGAATATCATGTCTCTGGATGCAAGAAAAAGATAAGAAATTCTATAGGCGTAGCTCATCAGTATTTCCCAGCTTGCTTCGCCAGTGCTGGTGAATCTGGGAGTGTTCCTATTGAGTCCTTTAAGTTGCTAGATCCAAATCAGCTATGTGGAAGAGGAGAGGTGGGTGGGATCTATTATGGTGATAACAGTAATTTACATTTGGGATCCTGCTGGTATTCAGATCCTTACTACTGTGCAGCCATTCCACTCAGGTCTGTTTTCTGAGCCCTCTGGTGGTCTGTGGCCATCACCGAGATGTAGTGGTAAACCCTGCCTTCCGTGAATCTGAGGCTACAGGCTGCTGATCTGGAGTCCTGGCCTCTGTGCTGCTCATCCACTCACACGATGAATAGTCCCTGTGTGCTTATACTCAGGTGCGGTGCTGGTGTTCTGGGTACAATATAGAGAGAGACACAGTCTCCAGCTGCCAGATGTTTTCCCCATCCTTCTCGCTGCTGAACCTAAGCCTCCATCTTGATGTTCCATCTGGCTTCAGCCACCTGCTTAGGCTTCGAAGGTACCTTACCATGCCACAGGAATTTATGGGTAACTTCTGCTCATATTAATGGAAAAACAGTGTACCACAACATCAACCCCGGGAGAGGCTGAGAGGGGAGAAGCCGTGGTGAGGCGGGGTATTCTCTGAGTCACTCAGGTGCCACGATGGATTGGAAGATGGCCAAGAAGGAAGGAGGCTCTTCTTTTCAGGCTAAATAACAGCCTTCTTGTTGGGAAGGGAATAATCAATCCCAGCTGGAGAAAAGAGCCCACGTTCCCATTCAGACCTAATCTTGTGACATGAGTTTCTGACATGAGTAGCGTTCTTGCCCGGACTTGTGGCCCCAGGGAAGGGGATGGTTATTTAAGACAGCTGGCTCCTCATGCAAGGCATATAACTTGATGATAAACGCTTACAGACAACTTCCCTTGCTTGCTGGTCCCAGTCCCAGTTTAATTGACACCCCTGGAGACTTGCAAAAAAAAAAAAAAATAGCTGTTTCTTTGAAAGAATATCATGTCTCTGGATGCAAGAAAAAGATAAGAAATTCTATAGGCGTACAGCTCATCAGTATTTCCCAGCTTACGGAATTCTTCACGGAGGGATTCCTTCTGTGAAATAGAAGTTTCCTGTGCCTTTAAAATCCGTCTGGTGGTGTATGTACAATAAATCCAACATATGATTTTGGTTTTTTCTTCCTTTGCTTTGTCTTTTGAAAGGAACTATTCCTATGAATTAGTAATTTTCAGTCATCTTGCACACATTTTTCTCTGAAAGCTTAGATATAGCTCTATCATGAATAATTTTTAGTAATTTAAAAATTCTTTTTTCCAGGGTTTATTCTCCTTTGGGTCAAAAAATCCTGTTTTTGGAATAACAGTTATGCCTCAGTCTCTAGACCTAAATGTCAAACACTTGCTGCACACTTCTTTCTCATAACTGGAGATGAAGTCTGTGGGCAGAGAAGAAATTGATTCACACATCTTTTCTTCCGTCTGAGAACTTACCTGGTCACCCCAGTGGTTATAATATATAAACTAAAATGAATAGTCTGAGAAAATAGGCATTTATCTGAAAGATTTTGAGTTTGGAGGCTATGTAGAGTTTATCTTGCAATCAAAAGTAATAATGTTAAGTGGTACACGAGGATCAAGCATTTGAAAACAAACTTTAAGAATGGATCAGTGAGCTTAAAAAAAGAGAGATAAAAAGCACAGACCTAAGACCTGGCTAGGTTTAAAGGTCAATACGGGGTAGAAAAAGCAAATTGCAGAATGATGTATGATGTATTTAGTATGCTGTAACTTACATAAAGTTTTTGCAACATACTAAACTCCTGGTTGTCCATAATATTGATACAAGGTGTAAATACATGGCTTAGAAAGACCCAGGCTAGATACATCATGGTATTTTTCTGGAGTGATGGAGAAAAAAGGCAGGCAGGTGGGAGGGGGAAATGGGGCTTAGGACCAGGAACAAAAGAAATTTTAACTTTTTAAAAATTTTTATTTGTTTATTTATTTTTGACTCTTTCTGGGTTTTCACTGCTGCCACAGGCTCTTCTCTAGTTGCAGGGAGTGGGGGCTACTCTCTAGTTGATATGAGCAGGCTTCTTGTTGCAGTGACTTCTCTTGTTGTGGAACTTGAGATCTGGGGAACATGGGCTTCAATAGTTGTGGCACATGGACTCTGTAGTTGCAGTTCCGAGCCTCTGGAGCACAGGCTCCATGGTTGTGGCTCACAGGCTTAGTTGTTCCACAGCATGTGAGATCTTCCTGGATCAGGGATTGAACTTTACCACTGAGCTACCAGGGAAGCCCACCTTATTTCATTTTCAAATATTAAAGGAATCTAAGACCACCATGGCCAAATAACATTCGTTAACACTGGGTGGGGGCTGGGCATTGGTCTGCTATACTCTCTGGTCCTCAGTATATCAAGTTATCTTAAAACGAAGCAACAGCAAAAAGATTTTTCTGCCTTCATTCTAAAGTTTCACACCAATGGGAGTAGAGAGGCACATTCAATAGATGGAAGTCTTCTGTGGGTTTTTGTATTTTTGATAAACTTATGAATCTGACTGCTGAGTATCTTTACTGCTTTAAGTCCTCCTAAACTAAGGACCAGTTCTAACAATGTTCACATCAGTTATGTATATGTTAGTGTAATAAGTCTGGCTGTGTTTCAGGAACAGCTGCCTTTTAAACAGGAAAATCTAATTCTGGCCTGCCAATATTGCTTTCCTTTCAAAAGTGTTGCCATAAATAATTCAAATGAATGGCATGGTTTCCATTTCTAAATAGCCACAGGCATGTAACTTATTCAGAGGATTTCTTCTGCTGTAAAAGCGAAACCTTCATCTGCTAAGACTAGGTTGGAAAAAATGTTCTCATTGCTTCTCATGTTAGGATTGATGTTGGTTTGGAAGTTTTGATTCCTTGCCGTGGTGAATACAGATGCAACTATAGAAACCAAAATCGCAAGGTTTCTGTGGCGAAAGCTGCCCACTTACTCTGGATTCCCATCTGGCCTACTCACCAGGCTGGACCCACGGTGTAAAACAGGAACGACACAGAGGGAGCTTTGTCGTTAGACAGTGTGGAATCTGGACACTCAAGTTCCTTCCCTTCCAATGAAAGCTTACTCTTGTTTTACACTTGTTTCCAAAACTTGAATCTCTCTTCTGAATGTTAAATGCAGCTCACTAGAAGTGCTGGAAGAGGAGGTGGGGTGGTACTCTTGACACGAGAAGTGGGGCTTCAGAGCATGATGGCAGGGGAGGAGGAGAGTAAGTAGGGTGAAAGCAGCATACACAGCAGGCATGACTCCTTTTTGTTTTTTAAAGACAGGGAGGGTCTTCCTATTCTAAACGTAATTAACCCTACTAGGTGAGAGAATACAGTGGTGTCTGTTCTGATAGTAAGTGCTGAGTGGTTGGTGTTTTCCAGAGTAAGTACAGAATTAACTGACCAACTTTTTCCATACCCTTTTCACTAATGGTTCTTAATTTTGATTCCAAGGGTCTTTACTACCTGGGCTGGGCTTACCATGTGCCAGGCTGTGTGCTGTATTCTGGGAAGTGTTGCAGGGTTTGCCTTTATGTTAAAATCTTAAAGGTGGGGTCTTCCCTGGTGGACCAGTGGGTAGAGAGTCCATCTTGCAGTGTAGGCGCGGTTCAATCCCTAAAGGTTCCCTGATGTTTTAATCTTTAAAGTCCTCCTAAACTAAGGACCAGTTCTAACAATGTTCACATCAGTTATGTATATGTTAGTGTAATAAGTCTGGCTGTGTTTCAGGAACAGCTGCCTTTTAAACAGGAAAATCTAATTCTGGCCTGCCAATATTGCTTTCCTTTCAAAAGTGTTGCCATAAATAATTCAAATGAATGGCATGGTTTCCATTTCTAAATAGCCACAGGCATGTAACTTATTCAGAGGATTTCTTCTGCTGTAAAAGCGAAACCTTCATCTGCTAAGACTAGGTTGGAAAAAATGTTCTCATTGCTTCTCATGTTAGGATTGATGTTGGTTTGGAAGTTTTGATTCCTTGCCGTGGTGAATACAGATGCAACTATAGAAACCAAAATCGCAAGGTTTCTGTGGCGAAAGCTGCCCACTTACTCTGGATTCCCATCTGGCCTACTCACCAGGCTGGACCCACGGTGTAAAACAGGAACGACACAGAGGGAGCTTTGTCGTTAGACAGTGTGGAATCTGGACACTCAAGTTCCTTCCCTTCCAATGAAAGCTTACTCTTGTTTTACACTTGTTTCCAAAACTTGAATCTCTCTTCTGAATGTTAAATGCAGCTCACTAGAAGTGCTGGAAGAGGAGGTGGGGTGGTACTCTTGACACGAGAAGTGGGGCTTCAGAGCATGATGGCAGGGGAGGAGGAGAGTAAGTAGGGTGAAAGCAGCATACACAGCAGGCATGACTCCTTTTTGTTTTTTAAAGACAGGGAGGGTCTTCCTATTCTAAACGTAATTAACCCTACTAGGTGAGAGAATACAGTGGTGTCTGTTCTGATAGTAAGTGCTGAGTGGTTGGTGTTTTCCAGAGTAAGTACAGAATTAACTGACCAACTTTTTCCATACCCTTTTCACTAATGGTTCTTAATTTTGATTCCAAGGGTCTTTACTACCTGGGCTGGGCTTACCATGTGCCAGGCTGTGTGCTGTATTCTGGGAAGTGTTGCAGGGTTTGCCTTTATGTTAAAATCTTAAAGGTGGGGTCTTCCCTGGTGGACCAGTGGGTAGAGAGTCCATCTTGCAGTGTAGGGGGCGCCGGTTCAATCCCTGGCCCAGAAGGATCCCATGTGCTGAGGAGCGGCTGGACCGGTGTGTCCAATTGCGAGCCAGCCCTCTGGAGCTTATGTGCCCAGAGCCAGTGCTCTGCAGTGAGTAGAGTCGCTGCAGTGGGGGGCACACATGGGCCAAAGAATGGAGATAGATGAAAGTGAATAAATAAAAGACCAATAAAAGAGGCCAAAAATTAAAAAAAAAGCTTAAAGGTGACAGTATTTATTAATACATATTATACTCTAAGAGCTCCAGTCTGGGAACAAATGGAGTCCTAAAAACCGTATGATTCTAACTTGTGCTTGTAATCTGTGTGTATTAAGACTTCACCAGTTTGTTTGAAGGTATGCATTTCAGAGTATGTCCAGTATTCCCTAGAGTATGGGAGGTTGGCCTGAACTTGTACTGACCTTATGGCTTTACTTAGAAGTTGATCCTTAGGGGGGAAAAAATCCTTGATATATGCTTATGTGCTCGCCATTCATTCACTTCGTGAAAGTATAACAAAGAAAAATGGACTGTGTTTTAGACAAGTATAAAACTTCTCTGACTTATCTCAAAAAGTTCTCTTATGTTGTTTTCATGGACTGTAAATCACACCATTTTCTTCTTTAAGGAGACAGTGTGTGGTAAGGTGCAAAGGTTTCATTCCAAGTCAGACAGGCAGAGTTCACATCTTGCAACAGGGGAGAGTCAATTTTGAGTCTTCCAAGGTAGATCTGTTTCTATGACTTTGCCCCTCCCCTTTTTTGTCTGCTTTTGTTATTGTAATCATGCATAATGGTCTGTCTAAAGAGAATCCTGCCCCCTGCATGACTGTTAAGCTAAAGTGCCTTTGTTCAGAACCTTGTCCACCTGTTGATGAGAGGAAGAAAGAAATTGACCTATCCATCTGCCTAAGGCATGCCATTCTAGGAGATATTTGCATGATTAATGGGCTCTTTTCACTTTGTTTCCTCACCCCCACCCACCCATTTCTGATCCATAAAAGAACCTGATATCCAGATCCCAACAAGGTGGTTATTTTGAGACACTAGTCTACCATTTTGGTCACCTGGCTTTCCAAATATTTCTCGCCTAAACATCTTCTCTCTTAGATAGACTGGATTCTCATGCAGGCAACAGAGAGCGAACTTGGACTGGATAACAGTCTCAGCTCCTCCCTCACTGGCTGTGTGACTTTGATCAAGTTACCGAACCTCAGGCTTCCCTGGTGGTCCAGTGGGTGAAGAGTCCGCCTTGCAGTGTAGAGGGCACCGGTTGGATCCCTGGCCCAGAAAGATCCCACGTGCTGCAGGGCAACTGGATTGGTGTTTTGTTTCCATTTACAAGCCAGCACTCTGGAGTGCATGAGCCCAGAGCCGGTGCTCTGCAATGAGAGAGGCCACTGCAATGGGAGGCCCACATGTGCCAAAGAATTAAAAGATTAATGAAAATACATATTAATAAAAGAGGCATGAAGGAGAAAAAAGAAAAAACAGTTACTTAACCTCTTTGAGGCTGTGTTTCTTTTTATGTAAAATAGGAAAAATTGTGCCGACTTCACAGAGTTGTTCTGGGGGTTCGATGAAATTGCTGTGAGAATGAGTGCTCTGCAGTGTGTAGGTAGGTATGCCCTACTTGTTCCCTTTCTGTTAGAAAATTGTGGATTAGAAATCACTACCATTATTTTGATTCTCATTTTGACTCAAAAAATGATGAACAACTTGAGTGGTGGGTTAAGTTTTATTTGGGGCATAATTAGGACTGCAGCCAGGGAGGCAGCACCCCAGATAACTCCAAAGATCTGCTCCTAAGAGGCAGCAGGAGGAAACACAGTATACAAAGTTTTGAGGAAGGGAGAGTTCAGTACCAATAATTGGTCACTTTACGAAGGTCTAGTCACAAGGATCTGATGTCACCATGACAGGATTCAGTGCTTTTCTAAATATGAGGAGATGGAAGGATTGAGACAAAAAAATCTGTTCCTAAAAACATCCACCTAACTAAAGACATGCCCCACCAGATTCCCTGGAGCACAGAGTGCCTCACTTCCTTCTGAACTACCACAAGGAGTGTTCAAGGTCAGCAGCTGCCCAACAGCACAGCATTCAGTCTCTGCAGAGGCAAATGGCAAATGCCCTTGTTGTTCAGTCATTGGCAGTGTAATTGGTAAATGCCAATTTGTAGTTGACACTCAATTGCCTCTTGTGTAACACTTAAGATTTCATCTCTTTTTTTAGAGTTGATGCCTGAGTCCTAGGGAACATTGACTCAAAGTTCTGGTCACATCTGCTTAAAAACATTTAGCTCCCATTTCAGAATTAAAGGAAAGCTCATGATGGTTGGTGTGATAGATATCCTCTGCCTTCTTCACCTAAACTCTTCTGAAATTTTGCTGTAGCCTCTTTCTCTTGGTGGAAAGCTGTGGAGGAGATTTGAAACTCTTTTTCTTGTAGGAGTTAAGACTGGAGCCCTTAGTGGAGGCAGTCAGAGGGTCGGCTTAGTAATCATCTCCTTTATAGGAAGAGCGATCATTGTCTTCTCCCAGAGTACATTCAGTAACTAAATATCTGAATTTTTCAAGGTTTTTTCCTCCTATTGATAGAGGTACTTCCAGAAGCGAAATCTTTGGTCTCAGAATTCTCTGATCAGCTTTGATTGGTGGATCATCATTATTATGGGGAGGCCATAGTGGGAAAAGGAGGGTTAGGTCCACGGTTTTTAAATGAAAGCAAACTAAATGTAGGGAGCTGTCTGCAGATGCAGCTGAAAAGAGCCCTTTACTGTAAGTACTGTCATCTTTTAGCTTCAGTTCTGTTTCCGTGGCAACCACAGGGCTGATGAGTGCCTAGCTGAATGGTTTTACAGGAAGCTGAAAAACATTGCTATTCTAAGTAGCTTTCTTTTTTGCTGTAGAAAGGGGTCCCTCCCCGACTGTAGGCCAGCCAACATTCACTGGGAACAAAGGAGGCTCTTTATGCTCATTGTATTCTGGGTAGAGAGGGAAGACATGGGGAGAATCCCAGCCCCTGCTTACTGACCTGTGGGTTTATTTTTCTGGTTATTGTTTCTAGCACTTTGAAAGAACCAAATGCCTCTCTATTATTTCAGATATGATTTCCCAGTTCATTTAGCAGAACTTATATTCCAGAAGTAGAACTGGGTTTTTAAAAAAAAGTGTGGGATAATGTTAGGTATGATGACGCTTCCCTAGTAGCTCAGCTGGTAAAGAATCTGCCTTCAGTGCAGGAGACATGGGTTCAATCCCTGGGTGGGGAAGATCCCCTGGAGAGGAGAATGGCAACTCACTCCAGTATTCTTGCCTGGAGAATTCCATGGACAGAGGAGCCTGGCGGGCTACAGTCCATGGGGTCACAAGGAGCCAGACATGACTGGATGGCTTTCACTTTCACGAGTTATGATGAAGAAATCTGTTGAATTTATAGCTTCAAAGTATCTATGAGGGCAGTCTGTTTAAAAAAAAATAATAAAATGTCCCCTGCTTGCAATAGAAACAGGAAGATAGTGGTTCAGGCAGTTATTAGGTTTATCCTTTATTGTATATTAAAATTGTCATTTGGGTGTTTCTACATCTTAAAGTTACATTTTTTATTTGTTTACATAATAGAAGAATTACATGTGGTAGAAAAGGTAAACTTCCAGAAGCGAAATCTTTGGTCTCAGAATTCTCTGATCAGCTTTGATTGGTGGATCATCATTATTATGGGGAGGCCATAGTGGGAAAAGGAGGGTTAGGTCCACGGTTTTTAAATGAAAGCAAACTAAATGTAGGGAGCTGTCTGCAGATGCAGCTGAAAAGAGCCCTTTACTGTAAGTACTGTCATCTTTTAGCTTCAGTTCTGTTTCCGTGGCAACCACAGGGCTGATGAGTGCCTAGCTGAATGGTTTTACAGGAAGCTGAAAAACATTGCTATTCTAAGTAGCTTTCTTTTTTGCTGTAGAAAGGGGTCCCTCCCCGACTGTAGGCCAGCCAACATTCACTGGGAACAAAGGAGGCTCTTTATGCTCATTGTATTCTGGGTAGAGAGGGAAGACATGGGGAGAATCCCAGCCCCTGCTTACTGACCTGTGGGTTTATTTTTCTGGTTATTGTTTCTAGCACTTTGAAAGAACCAAATGCCTCTCTATTATTTCAGATATGATTTCCCAGTTCATTTAGCAGAACTTATATTCCAGAAGTAGAACTGGGTTTTTAAAAAAAAGTGTGGGATAATGTTAGGTATGATGACGCTTCCCTAGTAGCTCAGCTGGTAAAGAATCTGCCTTCAGTGCAGGAGACATGGGTTCAATCCCTGGGTGGGGAAGATCCCCTGGAGTAGGAAATGGCAACTCACTCCAGTATTCTTGCCTGGAGAATTCCATGGACAGAGGAGCCTGGCGGGCTACAGTCCATGGGGTCACAAGGAGCCAGACATGACTGGATGGCTTTCACTTTCACGAGTTATGATGAAGAAATCTGTTGAATTTATAGCTTCAAAGTATCTATGAGGGCAGTCTGTTTAAAAAAAAATAATAAAATGTCCCCTGCTTGCAATAGAAACAGGAAGATAGTGGTTCAGGCAGTTATTAGGTTTATCCTTTATTGTATATTAAAATTGTCATTTGGGTGTTTCTACATCTTAAAGTTACATTTTTTATTTGTTTACATAATAGAAGAATTACATGTGGTAGAAAAGGTAAGACTTCAAAATGCAGTTCTGTTTGGCAATTTATGACCGTTTCTTAGGAAAAAACAAAAGCAAGCAAGGGTATTGATGCAGTTCCATTGAAAACCTGTATAACAATTTTAGTTTCACATATAAGCCACTTACTGGGCTTTCTTTCTGGAGCTCCTTCAAGTCCTCTTTAGAAGGAAGCTAGGAAGAAAAGTGTTCCTGCCTAACCACTCTTCAGGAGAGCCCCCTTTCAAAGATGAACTCTGACAGTGGAGGCATTTGATGTCAACAGGAGCTGTGGACCTTTGTTCCCTCTTCCTCTGTTTCATATATACCCACACACAGCTGACATGAAGGAAAATCCATAAATTCTGTCAAATAGTTTTTTGTTTCGGATATCCATCATACCATTATTTCTTTGATAAAGTGTGATCCTTGTTCCAAAAGGTAGACATTTCAGAAGTGCTACGATTTCGACCCTAACTCTATTTAGATAAATTGGTGTTCACTTAAACTAGTCTCTCACTGAGATCCAATGATGATTCTTTTGCATTTTTATCAGGTCTTGGAGATTTCGATAAACTAGGCTTGGAAAGGAGCTCAAGAGAACTTGCTTAATAGAACCCCAAGTGTTTGAATGGCACCAAATGGCAGGTTTAATTGCAAACTGCTTTCCTTTGAATCTCCTCTACCAAATGGTTGCAATAGTAAAGTTCATGAGCAGTTTTACTCACCCTGAAATAATGATGGGATTTAATTCCCAAAAGTGTGATCTAAGAGGAGTATTGTATAATGTCTAGAGCCAAAATTTGATTACCAGGCATTTGCTGAATACTTCCTATAAGGAGCTAAGGGTTTGATTGGTGTGGGCAAAGAGGTGGTAGATTATCTTGATACAGAAAATTAACATCTTATATCTGGGAATAAGGACTACCTTGCATGATAACGGGATAGGAAACTCATAGAAAGAGTCTGAGAGGAGCCTGTAGGGAGGGATACCTGGAAGAAAAAGGACTCAGGACATTTCATTAATTCAACAGAAATTCATTGAATGCATTTTCCATGCTAGCTGCTATGTACTATGCTAGAAGTCTTTAAATCGTAATGACCAAGACCGTGAGTCAAAATGTGTAGAGTTCGCATTCTGGTGAAAGGTTCAGACACAAGACCAGGCTGTTGCCTCATAGATAACATCTATGTTGGAAAAACTAACAGAGTATTAAGGCAGCACCAGGGCCCAAAGTGGCTCCGATGGTGAAGAATTTGCCTGCAATACAGGAGACCTTGGTTCAGTCCCTGGGACAGGAAGATCCCCTGGAGAAAGGAATGTCTATCAACCCCAGTATTCTTCCCTGGAGAATTCCATGGACAGAGGAGTCTGGCAGGCTACAGTCCATGGAGTTGCAAAGAGTCAGACAAGACTGAATGACTTCCACCGTTTCCAAGGCATCACTTGAATTTGGAGGACATGAAGATTTCGTTGACAATTTCTTTGAGCACATGTGAGGTTGAAACTTGAACAGAAAGAAGTCCCAAATAGACATAGCTATTTACCCACTTATAAATAGTGTTCCTTTTCCTTCTCTCTCTGAGAAGTGCACTAAACTTTGCCGAAAGCACTGTCCTCAAATGTAAATAAGATTTTTTTTTAGAAACTAAAATATTTGGAGTATACAACTTTGTAGTAGGAAGTGATTTTAGAGAAATCTAACCTGCTTTAGCACCAGCTCCTTTGTAACTCTGGAAAGGTAAGAAGTATAAGATTTCCAGAGTGCTAGGGGACCAGGAATCGAGAGCTTTAGTTCAGAATGTGAGTGTCCAGGGATGATGGCATCTCTGTGTCCTCTTCTTCTTTTTGGAGGAAAGGGTTTATTACTCACCCTGAAATAATGATGGGATTTAATTCCCAAAAGTGTGATCTAAGAGGAGTATTGTATAATGTCTAGAGCCAAAATTTGATTACCAGGCATTTGCTGAATACTTCCTATAAGGAGCTAAGGGTTTGATTGGTGTGGGCAAAGAGGTGGTAGATTATCTTGATACAGAAAATTAACATCTTATATCTGGGAATAAGGACTACCTTGCATGATAACGGGATAGGAAACTCATAGAAAGAGTCTGAGAGGAGCCTGTAGGGAGGGATACCTGGAAGAAAAAGGACTCAGGACATTTCATTAATTCAACAGAAATTCATTGAATGCATTTTCCATGCTAGCTGCTATGTACTATGCTAGAAGTCTTTAAATCGTAATGACCAAGACCGTGAGTCAAAATGTGTAGAGTTCGCATTCTGGTGAAAGGTTCAGACACAAGACCAGGCTGTTGCCTCATAGATAACATCTATGTTGGAAAAACTAACAGAGTATTAAGGCAGCACCAGGGCCCAAAGTGGCTCCGATGGTGAAGAATTTGCCTGCAATACAGGAGACCTTGGTTCAGTCCCTGGGACAGGAAGATCCCCTGGAGAAAGGAATGTCTATCAACCCCAGTATTCTTCCCTGGAGAATTCCATGGACAGAGGAGTCTGGCAGGCTACAGTCCATGGAGTTGCAAAGAGTCAGACAAGACTGAATGACTTCCACCGTTTCCAAGGCATCACTTGAATTTGGAGGACATGAAGATTTCGTTGACAATTTCTTTGAGCACATGTGAGGTTGAAACTTGAACAGAAAGAAGTCCCAAATAGACATAGCTATTTACCCACTTATAAATAGTGTTCCTTTTCCTTCTCTCTCTGAGAAGTGCACTAAACTTTGCCGAAAGCACTGTCCTCAAATGTAAATAAGATTTTTTTTTAGAAACTAAAATATTTGGAGTATACAACTTTGTAGTAGGAAGTGATTTTAGAGAAATCTAACCTGCTTTAGCACCAGCTCCTTTGTAACTCTGGAAAAGGTAAGAAGTATAAGATTTCCAGAGTGCTAGGGGACCAGGAATCGGAGAGCTTTAGTTCAGAATGTGAGTGTCCAGGGATGATGGCATCTCTGTGTCCTCTTCTTCTTTTTTTTGGAGGAAAGGGTTTATTATGCTCCTAATAAATAAAGAGTATTTTTATCAGACCTCACACCTTTGTATCTGTTTCTGTGTCCTTTAACAAAGACGGAATAGAGAAAGAAAAAAAAAAAAGTGATTGTGGCAATTTATTAAGAACTAGCACTGAAATTATGGCTGCCACCTTTTCACCCTGACCTCATTAATCCATCTACTGAAGGATAGAAAAATTACTGTTTTTAAATGGCCCACATTCATTTGGAAGACTAAGATATGCTCCTGTAGATATATTATTTCTCAGTTGGATGTTTCCCCATTAAATCCTGCTGATGGCTTTAATTGTGTACTTTAGCAGAAATATTACTTTACCCTCATCTGTGTAGCTTGCTTTCATATGCCAGAGAGCATCCATTATTCTTGAAGAGCTTCTTGCATGAAAAAAAAGAATTTGGAAGCAAACCATAAGAGGTCTTTCAAACTGATATGCTTTTCATCACCCTTGTTAAGAAAGACTTTGAGACGTTATTCAGGGTATTGATAGATTTTTCTCTGAGTCAGATTTAGTGATGTGGCCCATAACCCAGTGTTTAGTGCCAGTTTCAAAAACGTATGATAAAAGGAATAAACAGACCACCGGAGTTAAAGAATAAGAAATATGTTTTTCATCAAGTTATTTCTTCTTTGTGCTGCTTTTTTTCCTGTTGCAGCCAGTGTGTTCTTCTATTACAGCATTCTCTGATTGTAACATTTTGAATGGCACTTAACTACTTGTCCATCACCACTAGCCTGTGTGCCTCTTGTCTTTTGTTTGTGTGTGAAATCCAGTAGGCATGTGACTCTTACTAGAATGAATAGAGGAGTAAACTAATGTGGGGGTTATTTTAGGTTACATTAGACCCTGAGCATTTTGTCAAATGTTTTATTTTAGAAAGTATCAACTGACTTTGGGGAATTATGAGGAACAATTAAATGTCTGGTCTCACATGCTTGTGATATTTAAGCATGGTCAAGTAATAACCACATTACATGGAGGTCTGCTATTACACACACATAATTTTGGCATAAAATCAGATTGATTTGCTTAGATTTCTGTTTTTATCTACTTTATCTAAAAGATTGACATTTATAGATAGATTACATACATAAGTGAATGCTTGTTACATTTAAGTCAAATCTTTCTTTTTTGTAATTATTCTAGGGAGCTGTTGGTAGAAACATTTTTTAATAGATGTACATAAACATTCATATATACCTACATATCATATGTATACTATATGTGTTTCATTTTGTATGACATGAATCAGAGTTTATGGGAGCTTAAGAGATCTTAAATTTGGGGGGTGCTGACTTTTCACAAGTGAAAATTGTCAGTGGAAAGTTTTCAAGGTGTCAGCTATTTGGGGGGAGGAAATATCTGATTTATTGAACTTATTGGTAAGCATGTATTTTTTTTGTTTTGTTTATACTTATAGAAAAGATGATCCATTAAGTTAAATTTAAAAAATTTGAGGCCATGAATTAATAAAGAAATAATATGTACTAGCTCCTTTCGTATACTATCACACTTTGTCTTTACAAATGAAACGAAACTGATTTCTTGCCCATTTTGTAGACAGAGAAGCTGAGCCTCAGGGAAGTATGTTTTCCACCTGTACAAAAGGAAGGAGACAGTCATACTCAGTCAGGTGGTCCTGTGCTCCCAGAGAAAGCTTATGCTGAGCCTGCACCTCCTGGGCTAGCAGCTATATTTTAAATAATGCTGTAAGTGAATTACCTGATACAGGGAAAGTAAAAACAGAACTGAAATCTGCTCATTCTCCTTCTGTGCATAGAACTAGTTTCGGTTCACCTTTAATCAGACTCATCAGCTTGCATCTCCGCCTACTGATATTCTGTTTCTAGTGTGTGTTAGGCTTAGGGTTTAGTTAAACATAGTAATGACAGTTTTTAACAGTCCAGGTCTATGCTGTGAAAAATAGGAGCAGAGATTTGTATTTTATGTCAGCAGCAGCAGAGGGAGAGAAATTGCCGTTCACTCCTTGTTTACTCATTATCCGTGGGGTCAGTATCATCCCTGTCAGTTCTCATCTAGTGACTGGTCAGATGCAATCCTGTGAAATGGTAGCAATTCGAGCTTAAAAGACTGATTTTTCTAAAACACTACATAGGCTAGGTAGCTGCTTTCTAGTTTTAGAACCATGAATGTCTGTTATGCAGTCTGTGGGACCCTGAGTGTGTTTCTGAGCCCAAGCTCACTCTGCTCGCCACAGGCCAGGGCCTTCAATCCGAGAGCGAGGTGTTGAGCCAAGGAAAATGCCTGTGTTGGGAGAGCAGCTGAAGGAGAACATGGCAGGCTAGTGCCTCGAAGTGAACCATCTTATTGGGGTTTGGATAGCAGGTTATTTTATAGATCAGAGATTGGTGGAGGTAAGAAAACAAAATGACCACTAATCCTGCAAACATCTCCTAGAAGGGCAAGCCTCAGGCAGGGGATGTGCTAACTTCTCCCTTCCTGCCATCTACAGGTGGATAGGACTCTGAACAAAGGCATTTTACTGTACCATCAGGCCAAGGGGCAGGGTCCTGAGGCAAGCCAGTAAGTATACTGATAATAATAATAGCAGCGAAAGGCAAGTCAGAGAGTCAGTTTTCAGCATGGGGTCAGAACTGGGTTTTGCTGCAACAAGTGGACCCTAATGCTGCCTGCAGGCATGTCATGTATCCCTCCCTGTTTATCCTCCCTACCATCACAGATCGCAATTTCGCACGTCTTTTTTCTTTCTCCTTCTCAAACCTGCTGTACTTTCTCCCTCCGCATGCCTCACTTTGAGCTGATGACTTTGCTTCGCTTTTCTGAGTGGGGCAGGAAGCGGGTCCACCAGCCCCCTCCCCCTCCACTCCGCGCGCGCCACTCTGCAGCTTCCACTGGCGCCTCCCTCGGCTGTGGAAGGCTGACGTGTGTCACATGCAGGTTGAGCCCTCCCACTGGCACACTGAGCTCCTCCCGCTCGTAAAAGAATGCAGCTCTAGCCATTCCCTTCCTTGTACCCCACTAGTTGAATTCAGCAGCATAGTAACTTGTGCTACTTCTCTCACGTTGAAAATAAGCTCTCTTGACCACAGACTCCCTTCTTCCGTCTGCCAGCTCGCCACCCCTCTGCTCCACTTTTTCAGTCAAAACTCCTTGAAGAAGGTTCTCTGCATTTACTGTCTCCAGGTCTTCTCTGGTCCTCTATTAGTGTTCGTGTCTGACGAAAACACGGAGTGTAGCCCCCCAAGCTCCTGTGTTCATGGGATTCTCCAGGCAAGGATATTGGGGTGAGTTGCCATGCCCTCCTCCAGAGGATCTTCCTGATCAAAGGACTGGACCCTGGTCTCCCACATTGCAGATCCTTTATGTCTGAGATGTCCTCTGTTAAACGTGTTGCAATTAGACTTTATTTTCGACACTTCCCTAAAGCTACTTCTCATCTTCAGGATCCCAGTGATCTCTGTGTTACTGAATTCCGTGGTCACTTCTCAGTCTGCATCTTACATGGCCCAGCTCATCTTACGTTGACCTGGTTGATTGCATCTCCCCCTTGAAACAGTTTCCTTGGTGTCCAGGAAACAAGAAACCTCGCATTTCTTCCTCCCTCGTTGACTGTTTCCTTTCAGTCTTCTTTACTGATTTTGCTTCTTCATCCTGACCTTGTAAAGTTGCTGTGTTTCAGAGCTCAGGCCTTAGACCACTTCCCTATGTGCACTGCCATAATGCGTCTCAGGGTTTTACATATCATTTATATGCTGATGAGTCCCCAGTACGTATCTCCAGGCCAGATCTCGCCTATGAAATTCACGTTTGTTTCTGTCCAACTTTCCACCCAACACTTCTGCCTGAATGTTTAATAGGCATTTCCCAGTTCATGCTCCCAGTCTGAATCTGTGAGCATCCTCTCTACCACCAACCTTGACGGTTCGCTGTACTCTTCCATCAGAGTTAATGGCCAACCTAGCCTTTTAATGGCTCAAGCCCCAAACCCTGAGCCATCATATTCTTCTCTCAGGTCCCAGTATCCAAGGGACAGTGCGACCCCTTCTCAGTTCATCTACTTCTGGCACAGGCCACTTTCATTGCCTGAGGATCCAGAGCCTCCACTTCATTGCTGTCTGTCCTTGCCTTTTACAGTGTAGTCTGAACACAGTGTGGTCCTGTTTCAAGTAAGTCATGTGACACAGTAGTCTGCTCTGAAGCCTCCAGTGGTTTCCCATCTCACCCAGAAGAAAGCTAGTCCAGACCAGCGACTTTGGCTGGCCCGCCGCAGCAACTCGCCCACCCTACCTTACCGACCTTGTCTCTAAAGCAGCTCCCTCTAATGGCTCCAGGACTGTTTCCTATGAACATGTCAAGGCTTGTGCATATCCTTTCCTTTTTTCTAGAACACTCCTCCACCCCACATCATCCCTAGACATTCACGCGGCTTCTCTCTGATCCCTCTTAGTATCCTCTTCAGATGCCACCTTTGCAGTGAAACTATTCTGTTTTGCAACCCCTGTGCCCCGTGTTCACCATGCCTTCCTTGCTGTCTTTCTCTGTAGCACTAACCATCTTTTGATGTGTTTACTCATGTATTTTTAAATGTTATTATTGGAGTATATTGCTTTAAAACGTGTTCCTGCTATTCAACAGGGTGAATCAGCTTTAAAGTATACAAATATACCCTCCGTCTTGGACCTTCCCCCACCCGACTCACCCCTGTAGGTCATCACAGAGCACCAAGCTGAGCTCCCTGTGCTATACAGCAGGTTCCCACGAGCTAGCTGTTTTACACATGACAGTGTATGTATGTGGAACCTGGAAAAAGGGTACAGATGAATTTAAGTGTTTTTACCGTCTAACCGCTCACACTTGCTTCCTGAGGTCAAGGCTTTCTCTGCCTCCTTCTGTCTCTCCTGATGTTTCTGTGTACCTAGCATGGTGCCTGACACTTAAATTCTCAATACAAAATTTTTAAATGAATGGAAATGGGAACTGTTTAATATTTTATGAGGTATGTCAGTATCCTATGTATATCTTAATAAAATAGAATTAGTCAAAATACATACTTGTTTATCTCAGTATTATCATTTATTTATATGACACCTGTCATTTTTTGAGAGTAGTGGTGACTTAATAAAAAATCTAAACCTAATTGCTAATTCATATGCTTTGGTTAGCTTTTAACTAAATGAGTATTTATGGCTAGAACCTGAATTAAAGGAATACAAACATCTTATGTATACCATGTTTGGCAATCCAAAGAAATATTGACAGGTGAAATCATTAAATGATTGTTGTTGTTCAGTGCTAAATTGTGTCTGACTCTGTGCAACTCCATGGACTGCAGCATGCCAGGTTTCTCTGTCCATCACTGTCTTCCTGAGTTTGCTCAAACTCATGTCCATTGACTCAGTGATGCCATGCAACCATCTCATCCTCTGTCACCCTCTCCTCATCTTGCCCTCCGTTTTTCCCAGCATCAGGGTCTTTTCCAGTGAGTTGGCTCTCTGCATCAGGTGGCAGAAGTATTAGAGTTTCAGCTTCAGCATCAGTCCTTCCAATGAATATTCAGTGTTGATTTCCACTAGGAGACATAAATGACTGTAAAACAAGGTAGAATGTGATAAGAACTATAAAAGTAGGTATGTGAACTCTGGGATTCCATGTGAAGGGAGGCACCATAGGGTCAAGTTTAAAGCAGAGACATAGGCCTGGAGGATGTGTGTCTAGTCCCTGTGTGTGGGCAAGCTGCTCCCTCCAGAGCGTTTTTTTTTTTCTTTCTTTCATTTGTAAATGAAGAGTGATGTTAGCATCAACCTGATGATTATTATAGGGGTTAAGAGATAACACATATACAATACAAAGAGACAATTCTGAGCAGTTAAGTAATGAATAAGCCCTGTAAGTCCTAAGCATAAGTGATAGTGGTACAGGCAGCAGGAGAGATGGCCTCTGTGATACCAGTCACCCTAGAGAAGTTATTCTGTGTCTGAACTCAGTTCTCATAGGAGCAAGCCACACAGTTCACTCAACAGACATGTATGAAGCATCCACTGAAGCCAGGGCTCTCCTATGGGAACAATGAATGGGAAATATCACTGCCTCCCTGGGGGTCACAGCACCAAAGGGAGGTCAGAGAGGCCACTTCAGGCTGAGAAACAGCTTGGGGGAAAATATACTGGCAAGAGCCAGCACTGAGGTAGAAATTACCCAAATGTCCTCCAACTGGTGCATAAATAAACAAGATGTGGCATATCCATATAACCTGATACTCTTCCCCTGTAGAAAGAAATGAAGTAATGCTAAGTGATACAACATGACGAACCTTAAAAATGTGCTCAGTGAAAATAAGCAGGTGCAAAATACTACATATTGTATGACTTGATTTAGATAAAATATCCAGAACAGGCAAATCCATAGAGTTGGAAAGCAGATTATAGTGCTTGGAAGTGAGCAGATGTGGCTATGTTCTCAGACTGTGGTGATCGTTGCATTGCTCTGAATATAGTAAAAACCACTGGACTGTATGCCTTAAAATGAGTGAATTCTATGGTTTTTAAATTATGTTTCAATAAAGCTACTTAACAAAAAAGAACCACTGGACTATACAGGTAAGAAACCTCCAGTAACCTTGGTGTGGCTGAGGAGCAAGTGTGCAGAAGAAATGACAGAGTCGAGGTTAGAGGCTCAGATGGGGTCACTCTTGTGTGCCCTAAGAAGATCATCATCTTGTCAAGGAAGGAGGTCAGGCAATGCTCTCAGTGGTGCAGGTATTGCAGGGAAGACAGTGGTCACATCCCATGTTATGTCCCAGTCCCTGGTACGGCCACCAAGTGTGTGAAAATTCAATAGCAGGCCATAGTAGAGTGAAAGTAGGTTTATTCAGGAAAGAGAAACATACTCCACAGAATCTGAATCATCCCATAATGCAAAAGAGGCCCCAAGGTATGGGGTTGTCAGTTTTTATAGGAGTAGGTAAGTTCTTAGTCTAATGAGTAGGGGGAGCATTCAGCTATTTGGGGGGAATGGGGTGCAGATTTCCAGGAATTGGGCCGCCACCGCCCTTTGACCTTTTAGGATCAGCCTTGGAAGTGTCATGGCACCTGTGGGTGTGTCATTTCATGTGCTGATGTGTTGCAATGTGTATACTGAGGCTCAAGGTCTAAAGGAAGTTGGCTCAGCCCCATCTTGGATATATTTGATTCTAATCAGTTCATGTTGTATCCTCTGGCTATGTGATTATTTTAAAGGTTGTGCCCTGCCCCTTTCTTTTCTCATGGGCACCTCGGCACTATAAGAGACTGCATTTACCAACGTGGTCTTCACTTATTTCTGTATCTATGAGAACAGTGATGACTGGAGCTAGGGGAGCAGTAAAGACTGGAGAAGGCCTGTTGCTAGACCATGGCAGGTGCCAAGGCAAGAAGTGAGAGCTGAACTAAGGCATAGGAACAGAAATACTTGAGAGCCATGGAGGGGGAAAAATGATGTGAGGGGTTGCTGATGAAGGGAGGAAAAGAGGAGTCCCAGAATTCCAGCATGGACAGAGGATGCATGTGATCACCAGCTGAAGTGGAGAGAAGCAGATTTCCATGAAAGGTGAAGACTGTTCTACTGTGAACTGCATGTTTGTGTTTCCCCAAAATTCATGTTGAAACCCAAATCCCCAATGTTGGTGCTGAAAGCTTGATGAATATGATGCTAAGACCTGGCCGCCTCTTTGTACCCATGCCAAATCGAATCTTAGAGACAGAGTTTTAGGTAAAGTAGAAAAGATTAGCTTTACTACTTTGCTAGGCAGAGGCAGAGTGAGGTCCAGCCCTGAAAAACTATGTGCCCCCACTAGATTTGATGAGGTTTATAGCACAGTTGGGGTTGCAGACAAGATTAGGGTGTGTGCAGGCAGCCTGATCTGGTCTCAGAGATTAGTGGTCATTTTCCCAGTCCCTGGTACGGCCACCAAGTGTGTGAAAATTCAATAGCAGGCCATAGTAGAGTGAAAGTAGGTTTATTCAGGAAAGAGAAACATACTCCACAGAATCTGAATCATCCCATAATGCAAAAGAGGCCCCAAGGTATGGGGTTGTCAGTTTTTATAGGAGTAGGTAAGTTCTTAGTCTAATGAGTAGGGGGAGCATTCAGCTATTTGGGGGGAATGGGGTGCAGATTTCCAGGAATTGGGCCGCCACCACCCTTTGACCTTTTAGGATCAGCCTTGGAAGTGTCATGGCACCTGTGGGTGTGTCATTTCATGTGCTGATGTGTTGCAATGTGTATACTGAGGCTCAAGGTCTAAAGGAAGTTGGCTCAGCCCCATCTTGGATATATTTGATTCTAATCAGTTCATGTTGTATCCTCTGGCTATGTGATTATTTTAAAGGTTGTGCCCTGCCCCTTTCTTTTCTCATGGGCACCTCGGCACTATAAGAGACTGCATTTACCAACGTGGTCTTCACTTATTTCTGTATCTATGAGAACAGTGATGACTGGAGCTAGGGGAGCAGTAAAGACTGGAGAAGGCCTGTTGCTAGACCATGGCAGGTGCCAAGGCAAGAAGTGAGAGCTGAACTAAGGCATAGGAACAGAAATACTTGAGAGCCATGGAGGGGGAAAAATGATGTGAGGGGTTGCTGATGAAGGGAGGAAAAGAGGAGTCCCAGAATTCCAGCATGGACAGAGGATGCATGTGATCACCAGCTGAAGTGGAGAGAAGCAGATTTCCATGAAAGGTGAAGACTGTTCTACTGTGAACTGCATGTTTGTGTTTCCCCAAAATTCATGTTGAAACCCAAATCCCCAATGTTGGTGCTGAAAGCTTGATGAATATGATGCTAAGACCTGGCCGCCTCTTTGTACCCATGCCAAATCGAATCTTAGAGACAGAGTTTTAGGTAAAGTAGAAAAGATTAGCTTTACTACTTTGCTAGGCAGAGGCAGAGTGAGGTCCAGCCCTGAAAAACTATGTGCCCCCACTAGATTTGATGAGGTTTATAGCACAGTTGGGGTTGCAGACAAGATTAGGGTGTGTGCAGGACCTGAACTGCTCTGATCTGGTCTCAGGTAATCTACTTGGGTGAATTTAATTTAAATGATCATTGTATTTACTACTATGGGCAAGAATCCCATAAAAGAATCAGAGTAGTCCTCATAGTCAACAAAAGAGTCTAAATGCAGTCTCAAAAATGGGAGAATGGGGCTTCCCTGGTGGTCCAGTGGGTAAGGACACCACCTTGCAGTGCAAGGGGCGCCGGTTCAATCCCTGGCCTGGGAAGACCCCACATGCCATGGAGTGGCTGGACCAATGTGTCCAATTACCGAGCCAGAGCTCTGGAGTGCATACGCCCAGAGCCACTGCTCTGTGACAACAGAGGCCGCTACGACGGGAGGCCCACACAGGCCAAAAGAGCAAAGATGGATGAAAATAGATAAATGAAAGACCAATAGAAGTGGCCCACCCACCCCCCTCCCTCCTCAACCAGCCCCCCCCAAATAAAGAAAAAAAAATGGGAGAATGCTCTCAATTTGTTTCCAAGGTAAACCTTTCAGCATCACAGTAATCCAAGGCTCTGCCCCAGCTACTAATCTCAAAGAAGTGAAAGTTGAATGATTCTGTGAAGACCTTCAAGACCTTCTAAAACAAACACCAAATTAAGATGTCCTTTTCATCATAGGGGACCAGAATGCAAAAGTAGTAAGTCAAGAGATATCTGGAATAACAGTTAATTTTGGCCTTGAACCACAAAATGAAGCAGGGCAAAGACTAACAGAGTTTTGCCAAGAGGGAAAAATGATGTGAGGGTTTCCCAGAATTCCAGCATGGACAGAGGATGCATGTGATCACCAGCTGAAGTGGAGAGAAGCAGATTTCCATGAAAGGTGAAGACTGTTCTACTGTGAACTGCATGTTTGTGTTTCCCCAAAATTCATGTTGAAACCCAAATCCCCAATGTTGGTGCTGAAAGCTTGATGAATATGATGCTAAGACCTGGCCGCCTCTTTGTACCCATGCCAAATCGAATCTTAGAGACAGAGTTTTAGGTAAAGTAGAAAAGATTAGCTTTACTACTTTGCTAGGCAGAGGCAGAGTGAGGTCCAGCCCTGAAAAACTATGTGCCCCCACTAGATTTGATGAGGTTTATAGCACAGTTGGGGTTGCAGACAAGATTAGGGTGTGTGCAGGACCTGAACTGCTCTGATCTGGTCTCAGGTAATCTACTTGGGTGAATTTAATTTAAATGATCATTGTATTTACTACTATGGGCAAGAATCCCATAAAAGAATCAGAGTAGTCCTCATAGTCAACAAAAGAGTCTAAATGCAGTCTCAAAAATGGGAGAATGGGGCTTCCCTGGTGGTCCAGTGGGTAAGGACACCACCTTGCAGTGCAAGGGGCGCCGGTTCAATCCCTGGCCTGGGAAGACCCCACATGCCATGGAGTGGCTGGACCAATGTGTCCAATTACCGAGCCAGAGCTCTGGAGTGCATACGCCCAGAGCCACTGCTCTGTGACAACAGAGGCCGCTACGACGGGAGGCCCACACAGGCCAAAAGAGCAAAGATGGATGAAAATAGATAAATGAAAGACCAACAGAAGTGGCCCGCCTGCCCCTCTCCCTCCTCAACCAGCCCCCCCCAAATAAAGAAAAAAAAATGGGAGAATGCTCTCAATTTGTTTCCAAGGTAAACCTTTCAGCATCACAGTAATCCAAGGCTCTGCCCCAGCTACTAATCTCAAAGAAGTGAAAGTTGAATGATTCTGTGAAGACCTTCAAGACCTTCTAAAACAAACACCAAATTAAGATGTCCTTTTCATCATAGAGGACCAGAATGAAAAAGTAGGAAGTCAAGAGATACCTGGAGTATCAGGAAAGTTTGGCCTTGGAGTACAAAATGAAGCAGGGCAAAGACTAACAGAGTTTTGCCAAGAGAATGCACTGGTCATAGCGAACATTGTCTTTCAACAACACAGGAGACCACTGTACACATGGACATCATCAGATGGTCAGTGTCAAAATCAGATTGATTATATTCTCTACAATCAAAGATGGAGAAGCTGTATACAGTCAGCAAAAGCAAGACGTGGAGCTGACTGGCTCAGATCATGAGCTCCTGTTGCAAAATTCAGGCTTAAATCGAAGAAAGTAGGGAAAACCACTAGGCAACCAGGTATGACCTAAATCAAATCCCTGTGATTATACAGTGGAAATGACAAATTGAAGGGGTTAGATCTGATAGACAGAGTGCCTAAAGAACTATAGACAGAGGTTTGAAACATTGTATAGTAGGCAATGGCCAAAACCATTCCAAAGAAAAAGAAATGCAAAAAGGCAAAATGTTTGTCTGAGGAGGCTTAAAATAGGTGAAAAAAGAAGAGAAGTGAAAGGCAAAAGAGAAAGATACATCCAACTGAATGCAGAGTTTAGGAGAATAGCAAGGAGAGATAAGGTCTTCTTAAGTGAACAATGCAGAGAAATAGAGGAAAACAATAGAATAGGAAGGACTAGAGATCTCTACAAGAAAATTGGAGGCACCAAGGGAACATTTCATGCAAAAAAGCACAATAGAGGACAGAAATGGCAAGGACCTAACAGAAACAGAAGTGATTAAGAAGAGGTGGCAAGAATGCACAGAACTATACAAAAAAGATCTTAATGATTCGGATAACCACGGTGACGTGGTCAATAACCTAGACGTCTTGGAGTGTGAAGTCTAGTGGACCTTAGGCAGCATTACTCTGAACAAAGCTAGTGGAGGTGATGGAATTCCAGCTGAAATATTTCAAATCCTAAAAGGCTATGCTGTTAAAGTGCTGCACTCAGTATGTCTGAAAATTTGGAAGACTCAGCCATGGCCATGGGACTGGGAAAGGCCAGGTTTTGTTGCTGTTCCCAAAAGTGCTGTGTGAATGTTTGGCTGTGTCCGATTCTTTGCAGCCTCCTGGACTGTAGCCTGCCAGGCTTCTCTGTCCTGGGGATTCTTCAGGCAAGAATACTAGAGGGGGTTGCCATTTCCTCCTCCAGTCACCCAAGAAGGCAATGCCCAGAAGTGTTCAAACTGCTATACAAAGGCACTCATTTCACATGCTAGCAAGGTAATGCTCAAAATCCTTCAAGCTAAGCTTCGGCAACACATGAATTGAGAACTTCCAGATGTTCAAGCTGGATTTAAAATAGAGGAACCAGATATCAAATTGCCAACATCTGTTGGATCACTTAAAAATCAAGAGAATTCCAGAAAAACATCTGCTTCTGCTCCATTTACTATGCTAAAGCCTTTGACTTTGTGAATCACAAGAAACTATGGAAAATTCTTAAAGAGATGGGACTACTAGACCACATTACCTGTCTCTTGAGAAATGTATATGCAGGATAAGAAGCAGTTATTGTAACCAGACATGGAACAATGGACTGGATCAAAACTGAGAAAGAAATACATCAAAGCTGTGTATTGTCATCCTGCTTAAACTTCTATGCAGAGTACTTCATGGGAAATGCTGGACTGGATGAATCATAAGCTGGAATCAAGATTGCCAGGAGAAATATTAAGAACCTCATATGCCAATGACAACCACCCTAATGGCAGAAAGCGAAGAGGAGCTAAAGAGCCTCTTTGATGGGGGTGAAAGCGGAAAATGAAAGCTGGCTTAAAACTCAACATTCAAAAAAACTAAGATCATGGCATCCATTCCTGTCACTTCATGGCAAATAGATGGAGGGTAAGTGGAAACAGTGGCAGATTTTATTTTCCTAAGCTCCAAAATCACTGTGGACAGTGACTGCAGCCATGAAATTAAAAGGTGCTTGCTTCTTGGAAGGAAAGCCATGATAAACTTAGACAGCCTTGGAGAAGACTCTTGAGAGTCCCTTGTACTGCAAAGAGATTAAACCAGTCCATCCTAAAGGAAATCAACCCTGAACATGCTGAAGCTCCAAGAGACTTTGGCTACCTGATGTGAAGAGATGACTCATTGAAAAGGACTCTGATGCTGGGAGAGGTTGAGGGCAGGAGGAGAAGGGGGGCAACAGAGGATGAGATGGTTAGATGGCATCATTGGCTCAATGGCCATGAGTCTGAGCAAACTCCAGGAGATGGTGGTGAACAGAGAAGCCTGACTTGCTGCATTCCATGGGGTCACATAGAGTTGGACACAACTGAGTGAACAATTTCACATGCTAGCAAGGTAATGCTCAAAATCCTTCAAGCTAAGCTTCGGCAACACATGAATTGAGAACTTCCAGATGTTCAAGCTGGATTTAAAATAGAGGAACCAGATATCAAATTGCCAACATCTGTTGGATCACTTAAAAATCAAGAGAATTCCAGAAAAACATCTGCTTCTGCTCCATTTACTATGCTAAAGCCTTTGACTTTGTGAATCACAAGAAACTATGGAAAATTCTTAAAGAGATGGGACTACTAGACCACATTACCTGTCTCTTGAGAAATGTATATGCAGGATAAGAAGCAGTTATTGTAACCAGACATGGAACAATGGACTGGATCAAAACTGAGAAAGAAATACATCAAAGCTGTGTATTGTCATCCTGCTTAAACTTCTATGCAGAGTACTTCATGGGAAATGCTGGACTGGATGAATCATAAGCTGGAATCAAGATTGCCAGGAGAAATATTAAGAACCTCATATGCCAATGACAACCACCCTAATGGCAGAAAGCGAAGAGGAGCTAAAGAGCCTCTTTGATGGGGTGAAAGCGGAAAATGAAAGCTGGCTTAAAACTCAACATTCAAAAAAACTAAGATCATGGCATCCATTCCTGTCACTTCATGGCAAATAGATGGAGGGTAAGTGGAAACAGTGGCAGATTTTATTTTCCTAAGCTCCAAAATCACTGTGGACAGTGACTGCAGCCATGAAATTAAAAGGTGCTTGCTTCTTGGAAGGAAAGCCATGATAAACTTAGACAGCCTTGGAGAAGACTCTTGAGAGTCCCTTGTACTGCAAAGAGATTAAACCAGTCCATCCTAAAGGAAATCAACCCTGAACATGCTGAAGCTCCAAGAGACTTTGGCTACCTGATGTGAAGAGATGACTCATTGAAAAGGACTCTGATGCTGGGAGAGGTTGAGGGCAGGAGGAGAAGGGGGGCAACAGAGGATGAGATGGTTAGATGGCATCATTGGCTCAATGGCCATGAGTCTGAGCAAACTCCAGGAGATGGTGGTGAACAGAGAAGCCTGACTTGCTGCATTCCATGGGGTCACATAGAGTTGGACACAACTGAGTGAACAACAGTCTACTTGATGAGTTTCTCTGGTCCCTTCAACCTGGCCCTCAGGTGGTTTTTTGTCAGCTCTTTTACAAAAACAGTTGCTCTTTGAAACTCAAGGGGAGGTCATGGAGGCTGCATTCTATTCCCTAGAAATAAAAAAAAGGGAGACAAAAGCTTCTATGCCCAGGAGCCCCACTAGGTTCTGCTTGGTTTCAGTGTGATGGTATTAGGAGGTTGGCCTTTGGGAGGTAAGTAGGGTTGGATAAAGTCATGAGTGTGGAGTCCCCGTGATGGGATTAGTGCCCTTATGAGAAGAGATAGGAGAGAACTTCCTCCCCCAGCCCTACCAAGTGGGGAAACCAGGAAAAAATTCTCACCAGAACCCAACCTTGCTGGCACCCTCATCTCAGACTTCCAGCCTCCAGAACTGTGAGAAATAAAGTTTCTGTTGTTGAAGCCATCTTGTCTACAGTAATTTGTTATAGCAGCCCAAACTGGATAAAACATGACTTGAAAGCACCTTGACCTGAGGTAATTTCAGTGAGAGAATCGGAGTGACAGGAGCTGTGGCCATGCCTGTTTCACTTACTGTGTCTAGTTCACTGTCTTCTCCCTACAGCATATTTTAAAACTGTAGTGAATGTTCTTTTTCTTTTTTTTTTTCAAATAAAAAGCTGAATAGTCATCTGGAAGAAAAGGAATTCTTGAGATGGCTCAGTCCTTCCAAGTACTATATATTTATTAAACGCTATTACTTTTCAAAAGTGTTATTGGGAGAAGAGTACTTTCTGAAGAAGTCCTTTCGTGCATCACAGTAGAAAACAGGTGAGAGTGGAGCCTGTCTACATCCTGAGTCCTGGAGGATGATGGTTCTTGTTGCCATTGGGATGAATGAATAAATGTGCTCCCAGAGTAGGTCCAGTTTTGTGAGATCTGAAACTGATATTCATTGGGGGAAGGAGGTAAAAAAGAATATGAAATTAAGATTGTTTAGGGACAGGGCCTTGGAAGGGCCCTTATTAGCTCTATGGCAAGTTGTCTTCTGACCTTAATGATGGTGTTGGGGATGAGTATGTCATGGGCAAGCAAAGGCATCTTCACTGACAGGTATTGGGACCCTAATTATGAAGAGAACAGTTCTGATGGAGAAAGTGATAAGGAAGAAAAATTAGATTATTTGCAGGAAATGCCACTATGTGGGGAAGAAGACCCCTCTACTCTAACTTGGTGGGTATGTCGAATGCTTCCATGGGAGTGATCCTTAGTACAAGGAGATGGTTTCATATTCAGTTCTCACAGGAAAGATCAAGAAAAGATACCTGGGCCGAGCAGACAAATGTCTCTTCACACTAGCAGTAAGTGCTGCCTGCAGCCCAGCCTCTCTGAGACCTCCTCCGAGGATGACTAAGTAGCTGATACTTTTACTGATAAAAGCCTGGGCCTGAAATAGCCCCACTCATAAAATTAGCAGTTTATAGACTTAAACTATCACCTTTGACAAACATTGATAGAGATGTTTACCTAGCCACTAGTACAGAGCACAAAAGCTCTTCCACTTGTGCCTTTTTTAGTTATAGTGTAACACACTCTTTACAACTCGTAGCTCCCTTTGTACATTAAGAATTGTAAGAATGTTTTCTGTACAAACACGTTTCCCCTCAAGAACAAAGGTGTTTACCTAGTTAGTAGAGGAGCAAAAAGCTCCAATAATAACAACTTTTGTGTCTCTAGAGGAGCAAAAAGTTCTTGTAATAATTGCTTTTATGATTACTAGCTAACTTGAGATTTCTAGCTGAAAAACTATAAAAGGGTAAGATAAGATTGTGTGGGAGGCTCACTCACGGAGATCGACTGCGCCCGATGTGAGATGGAGACTCTCCAGCTCTGGGGTAAGAACTTCTGTTTGCGTTTGATTGAGTTCTGATTATTTGTGCTTGCCTTTATTTGAATTCTGATTAATGGAATCTTGATTCTGACTATTATATGTTCTATGATTAATAAAGCTACTCTTGGTTTGACAATACTCAAGACCACGACACTTTATTGTCCAAGTCCGAGACTCAGGACTCTGAGGGGACTACACTGTGACTGTAAAAGGTCTCTGACCTATTTAAGATAGTGTCTCTTAGTGAGAACTAATAAAAATAGGAATCAGAGTAAGCTGCAGCACAGTGCCTGTGACAAGTACTTACACACTGAATACTTACTTAAATTCCTGGCATGCATTCCAAGCGGTTTTCATGCATTAATCCTCACGACAACCTGAGGCACACTGTACCAGAGGGACAGAGAGCATGTCCAAGATGACATGGGATGTGGAGCTGCTAGGGGAGAGGAAGGGTAGACAATTAAACTGGGAGCCAAGACCTTCCCTCTTAATGGGAAACCTGGAAAACATCACTGAGCCTCCTGTGGATACCCTTGACTTTGACGGTAAAACAGGAATATAGGGGACAGCTAGAGCCCCTCATTTTGTTGTCCTGGGGTCAGGAGACAGTGTGTGAAAGTACTTTGTAAAGAGTAAAATGCTTGGAAAGTTATGCTATTAAATAGTTTTTTATTCTGTCTCACTCTTATAGGTGAGGCTTGAAAATGTGTTTAATTTTGTGGACTCTTATTGCACTTATAATGTTTGTAATTTATTTCTTGAACATGATCTTTTTTTTTTTAGGTTACTTGTCTGCAAGACTTTTTTGGTGATGATGATGTTTTTATTGCATGTGGACCGGAAAAATTCCGTTATGCCCAAGATGACTTTGTCCTGGATCACAGTGGTAAGATGATTCATCAACTGTCTTTGTAACCCTGAAATGGAGGCTTTAGGATTGTCATCTGGTGTATGTCAAGTGATCTGGTATTTGAAGAAAGAGTTAATGAGAGTAGAATTAGTTTCTTTGAATTAATAAAAGTAGAAAATACAATGTGATTGTTACCTAGTTGCAAAAACCAAAAAACTCCAAATTCCAAGTAAATATATATATTTTTTCTTTTGCAAGTTGTTTTCATCTCTTTTTACTGCATTGTTAAACTTCTGAAATGGATTTGTAACTTCTTCCAGAATGGTGCCTGGCTATGCCACCTTAAAATATGGTTAGTGCTGACCCTGATGATAGTTCATTATACATTTCCCATGTCCATAAAGAGATACATAAAAGAATAGTAAGTCATTAGTAGTAAGTAAGTGATTATCTCAGGTTTCTTATTACTACTTTGCTTTGTTTCCAGTTTTTTAAAAAACAGTAACATGCATTCTTATATTGCAGAAAAAATAAAGCTATTTTCACTGATATGATAAGAAAATCCCTTTCTCTTAATTTTAGCCAAAAGGAGTTTTCAGCTGTTTAGCAATAATCTCAGTGATTTCAGATTTTGCAATAATCTCAGTGACCTGCATTATCCTCACGAGAGCACACTGTACCAGAGGGACAGAGAGCATGTCCAAGATGACATGGGATGTGGAGCTGCTAGGGGAGAGGAAGGGTAGACAATTAAACTGGGAGCCAAGACCTTCCCTCTTAATGGGAAACCTGGAAAACATCACTGAGCCTCCTGTGGATACCCTTGACTTTGACGGTAAAACAGGAATATAGGGGACAGCTAGAGCCCCTCATTTTGTTGTCCTGGGGTCAGGAGACAGTGTGTGAAAGTACTTTGTAAAGAGTAAAATGCTTGGAAAGTTATGCTATTAAATAGTTTTTTATTCTGTCTCACTCTTATAGGTGAGGCTTGAAAATGTGTTTAATTTTGTGGACTCTTATTGCACTTATAATGTTTGTAATTTATTTCTTGAACATGATCTTTTTTTTTTTAGGTTACTTGTCTGCAAGACTTTTTTGGTGATGATGATGTTTTTATTGCATGTGGACCGGAAAAATTCCGTTATGCCCAAGATGACTTTGTCCTGGATCACAGTGGTAAGATGATTCATCAACTGTCTTTGTAACCCTGAAATGGAGGCTTTAGGATTGTCATCTGGTGTATGTCAAGTGATCTGGTATTTGAAGAAAGAGTTAATGAAAGTAGAATTAGTTTCTTTGAATTAATAAAAGTAGAAAATACAATGTGATTGTTACCTAGTTGCAAAAACCAAAAAACTCCAAATTCCAAGTAAATATATATATTTTTTCTTTTGCAAGTTGTTTTCATCTCTTTTTACTGCATTGTTAAACTTCTGAAATGGATTTGTAACTTCTTCCAGAATGGTGCCTGGCTATGCCACCTTAAAATATGGTTAGTGCTGACCCTGATGATAGTTCATTATACATTTCCCATGTCCATAAAGAGATACATAAAAGAATAGTAAGTCATTAGTAGTAAGTAAGTGATTATCTCAGGTTTCTTATTACTACTTTGCTTTGTTTCCAGTTTTTTAAAAAACAGTAACATGCATTCTTATATTGCAGAAAAAATAAAGCTATTTTCACTGATATGATAAGAAAATCCCTTTCTCTTAATTTTAGCCAAAAGGAGTTTTCAGCTGTTTAGCAATAATCTCAGTGATTTCAGATGTTATTGATTCTGAGAATATTGCACTACTCTGACCTCTGGAATGCTGAACCTGTTTTCAGTGATTATTTTAACTGATTGTGAAGTCCACTTCATTTTAAATGAGAAAAATTCATACAGACATAACGTTTCACAAAGATGAGAGGTGTTTGAGAATTGGTCCCACTCTTCAGTTGCATGAATGAGGAAAAAACTGACTTTTCAAAATTTAAGCTGGTGATAAACCCTTCCAGTGTAGTGACTCTGACAGTCCAGAATTAGAGAAATGTATTACTAAATAAATATAGTGACTCGGAGACTTTTAAAAATTCGAGATGATATAGTCTGTGGTGTCAGACTTCCCAGTATAGTTCTTTCCTGTCACACTATGTCTGTTTTCTAGGGGTGGTTTGTGTGCTTGGAGCTCATTTATCTACTCTTACTGGTTTTCTACTTTGCTTTTTTTTCCCCCACTGCTGCCAAATTTCTTGGCGGTTTCTGTACCATCTTATAATTAGCTCTGCTTTAGATTAGTGATGCCACCAAAAAGTCCTTAAAGTACTGCCAACATCATCTATGCCAGTGCTCTCCCCTGTTCTCAAGGGTTGACTGAAAACTAGGACTTTGTGTCATCTCTGTTTTATAGCTTTTTTAACTGTAACAATTTTATTTCATAGTATACCTTTGTCAATATTTGTCACTATGAAAGTAAAGACATTAAAACTCAGTAATATATTTCAGGTTATGGAGCTAATTTAGGTGGCAACAACAGAGATAAAACACTTTGAGCACTTACTATGTATGTACTAGGCCTTGTACTCAGTATGGTTGTCCACCTTAAAATATGGTTAGTGCTGACCCTGATGATAGTTCATTATACATTTCCCATGTCCATAAAGAGATACATAAAAGAATAGTAAGTCATTAGTAGTAAGTAAGTGATTATCTCAGGTTTCTTATTACTACTTTGCTTTGTTTCCAGTTTTTTAAAAAACAGTAACATGCATTCTTATATTGCAGAAAAAATAAAGCTATTTTCACTGATATGATAAGAAAATCCCTTTCTCTTAATTTTAGCCAAAAGGAGTTTTCAGCTGTTTAGCAATAATCTCAGTGATTTCAGATGTTATTGATTCTGAGAATATTGCACTACTCTGACCTCTGGAATGCTGAACCTGTTTTCAGTGATTATTTTAACTGATTGTGAAGTCCACTTCATTTTAAATGAGAAAAATTCATACAGACATAACGTTTCACAAAGATGAGAGGTGTTTGAGAATTGGTCCCACTCTTCAGTTGCATGAATGAGGAAAAAACTGACTTTTCAAAATTTAAGCTGGTGATAAACCCTTCCAGTGTAGTGACTCTGACAGTCCAGAATTAGAGAAATGTATTACTAAATAAATATAGTGACTCGGAGACTTTTAAAAATTCGAGATGATATAGTCTGTGGTGTCAGACTTCCCAGTATAGTTCTTTCCTGTCACACTATGTCTGTTTTCTAGGGGTGGTTTGTGTGCTTGGAGCTCATTTATCTACTCTTACTGGTTTTCTACTTTGCTTTTTTTTCCCCCACTGCTGCCAAATTTCTTGGCGGTTTCTGTACCATCTTATAATTAGCTCTGCTTTAGATTAGTGATGCCACCAAAAAGTCCTTAAAGTACTGCCAACATCATCTATGCCAGTGCTCTCCCCTGTTCTCAAGGGTTGACTGAAAACTAGGACTTTGTGTCATCTCTGTTTTATAGCTTTTTTAACTGTAACAATTTTATTTCATAGTATACCTTTGTCAATATTTGTCACTATGAAAGTAAAGACATTAAAACTCAGTAATATATTTCAGGTTATGGAGCTAATTTAGGTGGCAACAACAGAGATAAAACACTTTTTGAGCACTTACTATGTATGTACTAGGCCTTGTACTCAGTACTTAATGTGTATGTTATAAATTTACCTATGATATTTGAATCATTTAGTGAACTCCGGTAATTAGAACTGAGTGAAAGCTACTGATTTCTTCCTTCTGATCACTAATTACTTAACTGTCTGCAAACTGGGGATAGTAAAAGGGGCTTTTTCACCAGGTTTTGTGAGGATTAAGTCAGTTACTATGCCTAAAGCAGTTGGAAGGGTGGCCATGATGCGGTGTGTGCGGTTGCTGCTGTTGTTAATGTTATTGTATCATCACCATTAGGTCATAAAGTTTTACTATGAAAACAGCCTCAGAGCTCATTCTGCCACAAATACGTTAATTAGGCGTGATGCCAAAAACTCAGCCTCTGTGCACTGGTGCGGAATCAAGTCTGAGTTTTGGGTGAAACAGAAGAGATGCTTTGTTGCTTTGCCAGACAAAGGGGGCCACAGTGGACTCCTGCCTCTCAAAACTGCGTGTCCCACCCTGGGAGAATTTGGTGAGAGGTGGGCTACTGATAAGGATCAGGATGTGTGCGGGGCCTGCAGTCCTTTAACCTTAGGCCTTGGAGGCCACCTGAGTTGTTCTAGTTCCTTTAATCTAGCCTCAGGTAGGCTTCTCTGGAATGAAGATTGCTGATAGGGAGGAGTTAGTTCTATAAAGAGCTCAGAGATGGTATGTGTATCCCTTGAAGTGCAACCAGGACCCTGCCGCAGACCTGCACTGTTGTTTCTGGTTTTCCTCTCAATGCCTCCCTGTAGGGGTTTCTGTACCATCTTATAATTAGCTCTGCTTTAGATTAGTGATGCCACCAAAAAGTCCTTAAAGTACTGCCAACATCATCTATGCCAGTGCTCTCCCCTGTTCTCAAGGGTTGACTGAAAACTAGGACTTTGTGTCATCTCTGTTTTATAGCTTTTTTAACTGTAACAATTTTATTTCATAGTATACCTTTGTCAATATTTGTCACTATGAAAGTAAAGACATTAAAACTCAGTAATATATTTCAGGTTATGGAGCTAATTTAGGTGGCAACAACAGAGATAAAACACTTTTTGAGCACTTACTATGTATGTACTAGGCCTTGTACTCAGTACTTAATGTGTATGTTATAAATTTACCTATGATATTTGAATCATTTAGTGAACTCCGGTAATTAGAACTGAGTGAAAGCTACTGATTTCTTCCTTCTGATCACTAATTACTTAACTGTCTGCAAACTGGGGATAGTAAAAGGGGCTTTTTCACCAGGTTTTGTGAGGATTAAGTCAGTTACTATGCCTAAAGCAGTTGGAAGGGTGGCCATGATGCGGTGTGTGCGGTTGCTGCTGTTGTTAATGTTATTGTATCATCACCATTAGGTCATAAAGTTTTACTATGAAAACAGCCTCAGAGCTCATTCTGCCACAAATACGTTAATTAGGCGTGATGCCAAAAACTCAGCCTCTGTGCACTGGTGCGGAATCAAGTCTGAGTTTTGGGTGAAACAGAAGAGATGCTTTGTTGCTTTGCCAGACAAAGGGGGCCACAGTGGACTCCTGCCTCTCAAAACTGCGTGTCCCACCCTGGGAGAATTTGGTGAGAGGTGGGCTACTGATAAGGATCAGGATGTGTGCGGGGCCTGCAGTCCTTTAACCTTAGGCCTTGGAGGCCACCTGAGTTGTTCTAGTTCCTTTAATCTAGCCTCAGGTAGGCTTCTCTGGAATGAAGATTGCTGATAGGGAGGAGTTAGTTCTATAAAGAGCTCAGAGATGGTATGTGTATCCCTTGAAGTGCAACCAGGACCCTGCCGCAGACCTGCACTGTTGTTTCTTGGCAGCTTCCCCCTTGCCTCTCCAATGCCTCCCTTTCCTGACTAGCAACTGTTGGAACCTGCCCTTTGGAACTCAGGAAAGGTCATGGGGGCTGGAGTCTGTTTCCTACAGAAATGGGGGACGGGGAAAGGCTTCCATGCCCAGGGGCTGCCACAGGGTCCTGGTTGGCTTCAGGAGGCAAAACTTTAAAAAAATCAGTTGTTTAACTTGTGTTGTAATCTTGACGAATCTCAACTCTGTCCTTTTACACTTTTGGCAACATCTTACATTAAAAATCATTCAAAATTCGTAGTCAGGGAGCTGAATCCTCTGTTAATGAGCTGGATGCAGGAGCTGGCTCAGATTCCCAAACCTTGTGGGTGGTTGTGGAATTCTGGATATTAGCTCTCCAGGTTTACACATCCTGCTCGGGAAGAGTGGCAGCGCCTTCAGTTAGTTTCTGACTGACCCACACACCACTCCTTTCTCAATGGCAAACTGGCTGGCATCTATAATGCTAATGAACTGAGCTGAGGTTGCTGCAGCTCCCTCTGAGTCAGGCTTTGATTAGAGTCTTTCAGATGCTAACTAGCCTCCCCTGGTGTGTATTTTGCTGATTAGTGTACTTCACTTGTTAATTTATTGCCCCTGGGGTATAGATTGAAACCAACCCACACTTTAGTCTTTCTGAACGGATTGAACTATTTTCCTGTGAATTACAGACAGTATGTTACATAATTTAATCCTTATAACAAGCCTGTTAAGCAGATTTGGTCTCATCCCATTTTCCTAGGAAGAGAAAACTGAGACCTAGACCTAAGCTCAGTCCCCCAGCTACCATAGTCACGTCCATGGTTCATCCCAAGTCTGCATGACTGCAAAACCCAGGTTCTTAATTATTCAAATTAGAAGTAATTATTTTATCCATGTAATTAGTTCTAGTACTCTACATGCTAATTTATTTGGCAATTTATGGAAAGACCAAAGTTATTGTTTAAAGCTATTTTCCTCATTTTTGCTGCTTTGTACTTCTGGCAGATGGAGAATAAAACCGTAAGGGGTTCATAAATTAGAATCCTATATTCTTGCAAATTAAGATGATAAATTAAGAGAGTTGGAGAGAACTCTTTAGTATAACCTTTGCCTGTCAATGCTACTGATCAATAATAATAAATTGAACATGTAGAGATTAGACTCTGTGTGTGACTCAAGCTTTCTTTTTTTTTTTTTTTAAAGACTTTAGGATTTCTTTTTTTTTTTTTTTTAACATTTATTTATTTATTTATTTTGGCGGGGGTGGGGAGGGAGGGGGGTGGGCAGGCCACTTGCGCTGGTCTTTCATTCGTCTAGTTTCATCCATCTTTGTTCTTTGGCCCGTGTGGGCCTCCCATCGCGGTGGCGTCTGCTGTCGCAGAGCACTGGCTCTGGGCGCATGTGCTCCAGAGCTCTGGCTCGGTAATTGGACACATCGGTCCAACTGCTCCGCGGCACGTGGGATCTTCCCAGGCCAGGGATTGAACCGGCGCCCCTGCACTGCAAGGTGGTGTCCTTACCCACTGGACCACCAGGGAACCCCTCAAGCTTTCTTGATTGAGCACTTACTGTGTATGAATTTCGGTATTTGTTAAGAACTCCATCTATAACAAGGAGGTGAGTCACAATGTGTGAAGCCTAATTTAAAATAATCTCAGATATACTTTTGAGATGGATGCTTTGTATATGAATGTTGTTTAACAGTAATAAAAAGATGATCAGGCAGTAGTTCTAGACAATAGGCTATACTGGAATGTGATCTTCTTGTGATTAGAATTCAAACCAGATCTTGGGCTTCCCTGGTGGTCCAGTGGGTAAGGACACCGCCTTGCAGTTCAAGGGATGCCGGTTCGATACCTGGCCTGGGAAGATCCCATGTGCCCCAGAGCGGCTGGATGGATGTGTCCAGTTACCCAGCTGGAGCTCCGGAGCATATGCGCCCAGAGCCGGTGCTCCGCAGCAAGAGAGGGCACTGCAATGGGAGGCCCACACGGGCCAGGGAACAAAGATGGATGAAAATAGATACATGAAAGACCAATAGAAGTGGCCCACCCACCCCCCTCCCTCCCCAACCTGCCTCCCAACCTCCCAAAAAAACCAGATCTCTTTAAAGCACTTCCTTTCTTTCTAGAGTGCCGTGTCTTGAAGTCGTCTTATTCTCGCTCCTCAGCCGTTAAGTACTCTGGATCCAAGAGCCCAGGGCCTTCTCGACGCAGCAAGTCACCAGCTTCAGGTAGTTCTGGGGAAGGAAACAGGTGGTCACAGACGGAGCCGCACCTTCTCCAGGTGTCTTTAGTAGCAGTTAGTTGTCTTGCCCATCCTTGTATGCAGCCAGGTTCCAGAAACAACGTATAGATGACGTGATTTTTAGATCCAAAAGCTTAAGTCTGTCTGTCAAAGTTAAGATAAGTGTCCTAAGAAGCTTGTTTTGTTCTGACACATTTTCTCAAGAGCAGTCTTATCTAGATTCTTTTTCTGGTATTTACATGTAAGTGCTTCAGGTGTTTTTCCACCATGTGCTGCTATATGATTGTGGGTATTTTCTTCCCTTATTGATTTAAAACAGAAGCCAACACACATAACAGAGCTGTATTTCTTTGACAAGTTTCCACAGCCTTTTCCTTCATGAAGCAATTTAATCATAGCAACAGTTATTGCTGGAAGTAGTGCTACTTATTTCAGAGTCAGACCCACCTCTATGTTTCTTTCAGATTCTAAGCGTATAGATTTGTCATGATTTTGACAGCGTTTGGCATTTTTTTGAAAAGTAAAATATCCCCCAAGTCTTGCTATATTGATGCTGCATGGTGTACTACTATTATTTCCCATTAAGTAAAGGATCTTGGAAAGCCCTGATTTTACATATGGGGAATCTAGAACACGTGAACATAGTAGGCATAAAAACTGCCTGAAGCGTCTGCCTTTTTATAAAATACCGGGTTGGGGGTCGGGGGCGGGTTTCTGCTGCGTTGTCTTCAGCCCCAGCCCCACTTCCTTTAGGTGGGTTGTGTGCCCTTCTTATGTGCACACGTTTAGACCTGCTGAATAACCGCTCTCCTTGCTTCTCCTCTGCTGACACTGAATGTGTCCAGTAAGGAGGGGTGGCCACTGCTCCAGTGCCTACTCTACAGCCAGATCCCCAGGTGAGCCAGGAGTACGTGGCTTTGTCGCTCTGCTGGGTTTTTGTTTTTGTCTTTTACCACCTTTTCCGTTTCGTTTTGCTCCATTTCCATGAATGTATCTGGCTTGCACCCGTGGACATCTGTGCTGTATCACATGCTCCACACTTCAGCCTCCTTTGCTTGTTAGAGAGCCAGGCATCTTCAGAAGATGGCCCCGTGTCTAGTCCCAGGACACAGCGATGGAAGAGATACAGTGCTTCAAGGGATCTGTCTTCTAGTTAATTTCGGAAAATAATCTTTTATTGAAAAATACAAAGGGTTGTCTGTAACACAAAAATGGCCATAGAAGCAATTACATTCTCCTCCCCTTCTTTCCCTCCCTGGGGCAATAGGCCCAATATTCTCTCTCTAAAATATTGTCAATATGAATATTTTTAACTGAAAGCATCTCTCTGATGGTAAGCTTATTGCAAATCATATTTTGCTTTCTAAGTAGTGGATTGGCCCTAAAGTTTGTTTGCTAAGATCTTACAGAAAAATCCTAATGAACTTTGGGTCCAGTACAGTATTTCAAATGCCAGGGAAGCTAATATAATGTGAAATTTGCATAAACACATTTAACTGGGTTTACTGTATGGTAGACATAGACTTTCGGTAGGTTCTTAGCTTTGGTTTTACAGGTGTACAGATACTTGTCATATAACTAAAATAACTGCCAGTGGAGAAAGTGGTCCAGAGATCCACGTATTACGATTACTCTGATTTTGGCTCCCTGAGGTCTAAAGAGGGAAATTAATTAATGAAAAAGTGTCTCATAGCCATACTTCTCTTGCAGACCAGCTGCTTCTTAGCATAGTTTAGTGTATAAACCTTTAACTAGAATTTGAGATGCTTAAATAAAATTTTTCAAGAAAATCTTAAACCTAGAATTTGAGGGGTGCTTAAATAAATAGGCTTGCAGCCCCAAAAGGGGGCCCCCCCCCCTTCCTTTAGGTGGGTTGTGTGCCCTTCTTATGTGCACACGTTTAGACCTGCTGAATAACCGCTCTCCTTGCTTCTCCTCTGCTGACACTGAATGTGTCCAGTAAGGAGGGGTGGCCACTGCTCCAGTGCCTACTCTACAGCCAGATCCCCAGGTGAGCCAGGAGTACGTGGCTTTGTCGCTCTGCTGGGTTTTTGTTTTTGTCTTTTACCACCTTTTCCGTTTCGTTTTGCTCCATTTCCATGAATGTATCTGGCTTGCACCCGTGGACATCTGTGCTGTATCACATGCTCCACACTTCAGCCTCCTTTGCTTGTTAGAGAGCCAGGCATCTTCAGAAGATGGCCCCGTGTCTAGTCCCAGGACACAGCGATGGAAGAGATACAGTGCTTCAAGGGATCTGTCTTCTAGTTAATTTCGGAAAATAATCTTTTATTGAAAAATACAAAGGGTTGTCTGTAACACAAAAATGGCCATAGAAGCAATTACATTCTCCTCCCCTTCTTTCCCTCCCTGGGGCAATAGGCCCAATATTCTCTCTCTAAAATATTGTCAATATGAATATTTTTAACTGAAAGCATCTCTCTGATGGTAAGCTTATTGCAAATCATATTTTGCTTTCTAAGTAGTGGATTGGCCCTAAAGTTTGTTTGCTAAGATCTTACAAAAAAATCCTAATGAACTTTGGGTCCAGTACAGTATTTCAAATGCCAGGGAAGCTAATATAATGTGAAATTTGCATAAACACATTTAACTGGGTTTACTGTATGGTAGACATAGACTTTCGGTAGGTTCTTAGCTTTGGTTTTACAGGTGTACAGATACTTGTCATATAACTAAAATAACTGCCAGTGGAGAAAGTGGTCCAGAGATCCACGTATTACGATTACTCTGATTTTGGCTCCCTGAGGTCTAAAGAGGGAAATTAATTAATGAAAAATGTGTCTCATAGCCATACTTCTCTTGCAGACCAGCTGCTTCTTAGCATAGTTTAGTGTATAAACCTTTTTAACTAGAATTTGAGATGCTTAAATAAAATTTTTCAAGAAAATCTTAAGATTCTAGGGCCTCAGATTTTCCAGCCATGTCCGTATTTGGATTTGGGTGAATTAAGTTTACCTTCAACTTACAAGTAAAAGTTGTAGAGATGTAAACTACAACTCAGTGACCAAACAGCTTCTTTAAAAGAGATGCACTCTAACACACATTTAGTACATGCTGTAGTTAAACCAAAAAAAGAAAAACAAAACCAGAGTTTTGTATTATTAAGACCCACGGAACCAGAAATATAACTCGCTTTTACAGGCTGCTTTCACGGTAGTGTACCTGTTGCCATTTAGACCATTCCCTGGGGCTCACTGGAATTTCAGACAGAACAATTATTTGGTGAATGTCATCTTATACTTTTTCAGTCCTGGGACAGAAGTACTCCCATCAGTGAAGTCATATGATTGACTAAATCCTTTCATAAAACTCAAATTTATCAAAATAGCTAAATGGTATGTAATAAGTACATGGACGTTAATCCAGATAGCACAGTATGTCACCATAATTTGAATCTCAAAAAATTTCACTTTTGGTTTCTAGCTTGTGAATTTTCCATGGTCCACTAGGATAAAAAGTGTTGAGAGCAAACAAACAAGAAAGCCCCCAAGTTAATTTCTTATTTTACAGTTGAGGGGAAGGGTGGGTAAGAGCCTTATTTGGGGGAAAGAAAATCCAGGGTGTAGTGAAGGAGAGGAACATGGCAGAGATGCTGGGCATTGTCCACCTTCCATGGGGGGCAGCAGTGTCGGGGGAGAGAGCCCAAGGTTTCTCCATCCCAGGTCCCAGTCACACTTCCAGAGGTGGAGAAACGTGCAAATAAATCACATTAAAAATTTCTCATTAAACATTTTTTTAGAGACTTTCAAATGCTGTTGGAAACTTAGAGGGTTATCTATGGCTTAGTGTCACTAGGATGGGAGGGTAAATAGGAACTTGTAGGTGCTGATACCGGCTCAGCCGCTGGCAGTGAGTTTTGTTCAGAAATTATATTTAGGCAGGAGGTGTGTTTTGGGGGACATTGGTCGGCCACAGGGATGACCATTTGCAGGAACCAACTTTTCTTCTGTAGTCTCTTTTCCATCACTGCTCCAAGGAAATCGTTGATTGCAAAATAGTTTCTGAAGATCAGTGAAAGGTAACAGCACTTGGTGAGGAGGAACCAGTGGCCTAAACAGGCTGTTGTTGGAATGAAGAAGAAAAGCAACCAGACTCAGCATCATCTCTCTAGTTCATTGCCCATAATAATTTCTATTCTATGTGAATTCTTACCACCGGTTCCCTTTAAAGAGCACTCTAACACACATTTAGTACATGCTGTAGTTAAACCAAAAAAAGAAAAACAAAACCAGAGTTTTGTATTATTAAGACCCACGGAACCAGAAATATAACTCGCTTTTACAGGCTGCTTTCACGGTAGTGTACCTGTTGCCATTTAGACCATTCCCTGGGGCTCACTGGAATTTCAGACAGAACAATTATTTGGTGAATGTCATCTTATACTTTTTCAGTCCTGGGACAGAAGTACTCCCATCAGTGAAGTCATATGATTGACTAAATCCTTTCATAAAACTCAAATTTATCAAAATAGCTAAATGGTATGTAATAAGTACATGGACGTTAATCCAGATAGCACAGTATGTCACCATAATTTGAATCTCAAAAAATTTCACTTTTGGTTTCTAGCTTGTGAATTTTCCATGGTCCACTAGGATAAAAAGTGTTGAGAGCAAACAAACAAGAAAGCCCCCAAGTTAATTTCTTATTTTACAGTTGAGGGGAAGGGTGGGTAAGAGCCTTATTTGGGGGAAAGAAAATCCAGGGTGTAGTGAAGGAGAGGAACATGGCAGAGATGCTGGGCATTGTCCACCTTCCATGGGGGGCAGCAGTGTCGGGGGAGAGAGCCCAAGGTTTCTCCATCCCAGGTCCCAGTCACACTTCCAGAGGTGGAGAAACGTGCAAATAAATCACATTAAAAATTTCTCATTAAACATTTTTTTAGAGACTTTCAAATGCTGTTGGAAACTTAGAGGGTTATCTATGGCTTAGTGTCACTAGGATGGGAGGGTAAATAGGAACTTGTAGGTGCTGATACCGGCTCAGCCGCTGGCAGTGAGTTTTGTTCAGAAATTATATTTAGGCAGGAGGTGTGTTTTGGGGGACATTGGTCGGCCACAGGGATGACCATTTGCAGGAACCAACTTTTCTTCTGTAGTCTCTTTTCCATCACTGCTCCAAGGAAATCGTTGATTGCAAAATAGTTTCTGAAGATCAGTGAAAGGTAACAGCACTTGGTGAGGAGGAACCAGTGGCCTAAACAGGCTGTTGTGTGGAATGAAGAAGAAAAGCAACCAGACTCAGCATCATCTCTCTAGTTCATTGCCCATAATAATTTCTATTCTATGTGAATTCTTACCACCGGTTCCCTTTAAAGAGAACTTTTTAAAGAAACAGCATTAATTGAAGTGTGACTTTATTGAAAAATAGGCAGGGCTATTGAATACTCTAAAAAGTTTCTAATTAATTGTGCAGTTAGTTGTGTTGTACTTGTGCTATAAATACCCAGATATGCTTGCTGAGAAAATCTAGATAACTGATAGTGATTTATGAATGAGTGGTTTTAAACTAGAAGAATTCAAATTTGGTAATTGAAAAGCAACTAAAATTTTTGCATCTTTGCTAAATTTTTGCAGTGAGCCATACAATAAACAAACACGACTGATTTATCTGATCACAAATATTACATTTTCTGATCCAGAATTCTGTCTCCAATCAAGGAATGGTGCTCATTTTTTTTGAGGTCACATATTCCGGAGTTTTATCTTTGCATTTTGCTTTATTATACTTATTAGCATCATTTTAAATAACAGTTGTCTGCTCCCTTGTATTAAAAAGATTTTTAAAATATGAAATGGACGTTACTTGTCTCTCCATAGATGTATATGGCAGTTTTCATCTACTTGGGGCAGAAACATTGAAGATTAATGATAAAAGGGATTAAAATAACTCCCTAGAAGAGGGAAAAAATAACACCAATACCAGGTGTTAACTAATAGCTTTGTGAAATTACAACAGAAGTAAGTCCTATTGGCATAATTAGGAATAAGACAGAGTCACACCGAGACGTGTAGTGTGAAATCTGCAGATTAACCCTGCCTGTGAAGCCACACTGGCTCTACTTGTCCTCACCTAGTAGTCTCTAAATTGAGCTTTCAACCTAGGAAGTATATGGACATTCAGAGAAGGGTGTCCAACAAAATCCACCAGGATTTGTGAAATAATAGGAAAATTAAGCTGAGAAGACAAGAAAATGGAAGGAATTAGAAATAACTAGTCTAGATAAAAAGAAATTGGAAGAGTGCCTTTTATGACCTTCAAACAAGTAGGTATCACAGGGAAAATGACCCATAGTTTTCTTTTTCCATTAAGAATAGGCTTAGGAAATGTGTTAGAATTTTTGTGGGCTTGATTTGGGAGAGCCACACAAATGCCTCTGTGATTCAGGCTGGTGTACTAAGAGGGTATAGGACAATGTCAGGTCACCTACAAATGCAACGGCCATGTATGTCTGTGCCCTTGCTGGCAGGCAGGATTTATGGACATGTTCTCGCTCACATCACTAACTCCATAACGTTTTATATATTTGTTTATTACTGCTGGAAAACTGTTATTGAAAATGATTCTGGTTTCACTGCTTATTTGTCTGATATTTTGTCTATAATGCCGTAGGACATGCTATTTTTGCTTTCTGCTGCTTTGCCATCTGCTTTGAGCTTTCAGTGAATCGAAGCTCTGTTGGAGCTGTGTTGGACATGTGCTCAGTGGGTTCGCACAACCTGGAGGTTCTGGGTGCCGATGACCTCTGTCTCCTTTGTTGTCTCGTGGTCAGTTAATGGAACCCCCAGCAGCCAGCTTTCCACTCCTAAATCGACGAAATCCTCCAGTTCCTCTCCAACCAGCCCAGGAAGTTTCAGAGGATTAAAGGTACGAAATAGGGTATGTGGCATGTTTGTGTGATTCTGTGATTTTGTTATGTTGCATAGTTTAGTAGTTAATTGGTTCAGGGACTTGGGTTCAGTAACAAATCAGAAAGGAAAGAAGTTAGGATTTGGAGCCATAAGACTTGACTTTCACTTCTGTGTCCTTTTTTATCTCAGAGTTTGGGCCAATTCACTTAACTCTTCTGAGCTGAAGTGTTCCCATCTCTTAAATGGAAATATAAAATTGTGGTTAGGGTTGAACATATCAATGAACAGTAGTGTTCCTGTTATAATCAGAATGATTTGCAGTGGCAAAACCTTGGAGAACACCATGATTTTTTTTAGAAATCTCATTTAAAAGGCATGATTTTAATATTGTCACTGTAATTTGACTGTGTAAAAGTCTAAAATACAGTGAAATTCTAGCATAATACTTATATACACAAGTTAGTAACACATGAAAAATATGTTCATTTTGGCAAAGAAGTTAGAAATATATCTTAGGTTTTGTTGGTGATGTCCTAAAAATATAAACAGTAGCATACTATGATTAAGCAGTTGGTTTAATAGGCATTTTATCTCATAGAGAAGAATGATGAGTGAAACTAAATTTGCAAGATTTCAACAAGTTTAATTTGACTTAGTAGCTCTCAGTAGTTTAAATTTATGAATAGATTTGTGTGCTGAAATAGCAGTATATGGCTGTTCTTAAAGACTAAAAGTGTTCTTTTGTATGGCAGTGAAAGATGGAAGTGTACACAGCAGCATGATGTACATAGTATTAACTTTTCTTCTCTTGGAGTGTTTGGTTAACATTGGGAGCATCTTCTTTTGGAATATGTGTTTGAAAGTTGGTAGTCCAAATACTTCAGATATCATCCAAGGGATTTTCTTTCCCTGAAGGGTGGTAAAGTGAAAGGGGAGAGTCCCAGCGTGCCATGTGTACTCAGGGTGGGAGCCTGCTGGGCTGGCGGGCTCTCCTCTCCACCTGGCACTCAGGTGTATGTGTCCTGTCCTGTGAACATTGTGTCTGCCTCCAGAGTAACTTGCATGATTCTTGTCTAGATGCTTGACCTCAATAGGAGAAAGTTTCCCTGGAAAATGACAGCTCATCTGGTTTGATGCCTGCTTGCTTATTATGAATGTTGGCAGAATTTGGAGGGACCGATAAACAGTTTGGGATTTGGAACACAGAGCTCTGGGTAACCTCTAAGTGCTGGAAGTTCCTGATATTTATGAAAGGAACTGGCCTTTTTCTGAAATGCCAAATTGGTCAGTGCCTAATATTTCATTTCTGTTCAGTTCAGCTGCTCAGCCGTGTCTGACTCTTTGCGACCCCATGGACTGCAGCACACCAGGCTTCCCTGTCCTTCACCACCTCCCAGAGCTTGCTCAAACTCATGTCCATTGACTCAGTGATGCCATCCAGCCATCTCATCCTCTGTCATCCCCTTCTCCTCCTGCCCTCTATTTTTCCCAGCATCAGGGTCTTTTCCAATGAGTCATCTCTTCGCATCAGGCAGCCAAGTATTGTAGCAAATGTCAACTCCAAAAGAAAAGCTGCATCCATTAAAATTCACTAATTATTATCAGCTTTTTTTTCCCCAACTTATATTCCTCAGGATAGATTGGAGGTACTGTCTATATTAATACTGTCTGTATTAACTTTCAGGAAAACTAAAATAGAAGTCAAGTTGATTCACCTCGTTTCCTGTTTCTGTTGTTTTGTCCTTTGTTAAAGTAAAAGCAAGTGGTTCCTAGTGCAGGTGACTGTCCACCTGGCAGACCCAAACGAAGCTTTTCCATGGTCCACTGTAAGGGTCGCTTGTATTTCTCCCCCCGGCTGTTGCTGGAGGCAGGGCTGCCGTGATCCTTGGCCTCAGGCTGCATGTGGCCATCCCAGAAGGTACCTTAGACCCTGCTTACTTGAGGTCTGGGTCATTTCCCTTTTTAGTCTAAATTACTTTTTGGAATATGTGTTTGAAAGTTGGTAGTCCAAATAGATATCATCCAAGGGATTTTCTTTCCCTGAAGGGTGGTAAAGTGAAAGGGGAGAGTCCCAGCGTGCCATGTGTACTCAGGGTGGGAGCCTGCTGGGCTGGCGGGCTCTCCTCTCCACCTGGCACTCAGGTGTATGTGTCCTGTCCTGTGAACATTGTGTCTGCCTCCAGAGTAACTTGCATGATTCTTGTCTAGATGCTTGACCTCAATAGGAGAAAGTTTCCCTGGAAAATGACAGCTCATCTGGTTTGATGCCTGCTTGCTTATTATGAATGTTGGCAGAATTTGGAGGGACCGATAAACAGTTTGGGATTTGGAACACAGAGCTCTGGGTAACCTCTAAGTGCTGGAAGTTCCTGATATTTATGAAAGGAACTGGCCTTTTTCTGAAATGCCAAATTGGTCAGTGCCTAATATTTCATTTCTGTTCAGTTCAGCTGCTCAGCCGTGTCTGACTCTTTGCGACCCCATGGACTGCAGCACACCAGGCCTCCCTGTCCATCACCAACTCCCAGAGCTTGCTCAAACTCATGTCCATTGAGTCAGTGATGCCATCCAGCCATCTCATCCTCTGTCATCCCCTTCTCCTCCTGCCCTCTATTTTTCCCAGCATCAGGGTCTTTTCCAATGAGTCATCTCTTCGCATCAGGCAGCCAAGTATTGTAGCAAATGTCAACTCCAAAAGAAAAGCTGCATCCATTAAAATTCACTAATTATTATCAGCTTTTTTTTCCCCAACTTATATTCCTCAGGATAGATTGGAGGTACTGTCTATATTAATACTGTCTGTATTAACTTTCAGGAAAACTAAAATAGAAGTCAAGTTGATTCACCTCGTTTCCTGTTTCTGTTGTTTTGTCCTTTGTTAAAGTAAAAGCAAGTGGTTCCTAGTGCAGGTGACTGTCCACCTGGCAGACCCAAACGAAGCTTTTCCATGGTCCACTGTAAGGGTCGCTTGTATTTCTCCCCCCGGCTGTTGCTGGAGGCAGGGCTGCCGTGATCCTTGGCCTCAGGCTGCATGTGGCCATCCCAGAAGGTACCTTAGACCCTGCTTACTTGAGGTCTGGGTCATTTCCCCTTTTTTGTTACCCACTGGTGATGTGGGCTCCTGTCTCTCTTCCTAGTCTATCTTCAGCTCTTAGCCCACAATTGTTCTTTTCTATGGATGCCGCTAGGTCAGTTGGTGCTGCGATGCACTAATACAATCCCATTCCTTTATTACATATGTGCACAGACTTGCAGGAGTTCACTCACAGATGCATAAATCTGGAGTGAAGATTTTTTTTTTTAATAGTACAGCTGACCTTTAAAAAATAGTGTATTCCACTGTGATAGGAGGCCCACACAGGCCAAAGAAAGAAGATGGATGGAAATAAATGAAAGACCAATAGCAGTGCCCCCCACTCCCCCCCCCAAAATTAGTGTATTTATTTTTGGGTGTGTCAAGTCTTAGTCGCAGCACTCAGGATCTTCATTGTGGCACGTGCGTGCCTGCCAAGTAACTTCAGTCGTGTCTGGCTCCTTGCAGTCCTTTGGACTGTAGCCCTCCAGGCTCCTCTGTCTTTGGGATTCTCCAGGCAAGAATACTGGAGTGGGTTGCCATGCCCTTGTCCATGGGATCTTCCTGACCCAGGGATCGAACTTGCATCTCCTATGTCTCCTACATTGGCAGGCAGGTTCTGATAGGTGATAGACAACGGTAGGTTACCGTGAACGGTGTCGTATTCTTAATCTCCAATGGAGAAGAATTCACATTGGGATCAAAAGACTCGGTGATGGTCACTCAGAGCTTTGTGCAGTGAAGTTTATTAAAGAAAGGATAGGGAAACCGCTTCCAGCAAATGGAGGGGAAAAATTCACATGGGATCAAAAGTACTAACTGTCTGTATTAACTTTCAGGAAAACTAAAATAGAAGTCAAGTTGATTCACCTCGTTTCCTGTTTCTGTTGTTTTGTCCTTTGTTAAAGTAAAAGCAAGTGGTTCCTAGTGCAGGTGACTGTCCACCTGGCAGACCCAAACGAAGCTTTTCCATGGTCCACTGTAAGGGTCGCTTGTATTTCTCCCCCCGGCTGTTGCTGGAGGCAGGGCTGCCGTGATCCTTGGCCTCAGGCTGCATGTGGCCATCCCAGAAGGTACCTTAGACCCTGCTTACTTGAGGTCTGGGTCATTTCCCCTTTTTTGTTACCCACTGGTGATGTGGGCTCCTGTCTCTCTTCCTAGTCTATCTTCAGCTCTTAGCCCACAATTGTTCTTTTCTATGGATGCCGCTAGGTCAGTTGGTGCTGCGATGCACTAATACAATCCCATTCCTTTATTACATATGTGCACAGACTTGCAGGAGTTCACTCACAGATGCATAAATCTGGAGTGAAGATTTTTTTTTTTAATAGTACAGCTGACCTTTAAAAAATAGTGTATTCCACTGTGATAGGAGGCCCACACAGGCCAAAGAAAGAAGATGGATGGAAATAAATGAAAGACCAATAGCAGTGCCCCTCGCCCCCCCCCAAAATTAGTGTATTGATTTTTGGGTGTGTCAAGTCTTAGTCGCAGCACTCAGGATCTTCATTGTGGCACGTGCGTGCCTGCCAAGTAACTTCAGTCGTGTCTGGCTCCTTGCAGTCCTTTGGACTGTAGCCCTCCAGGCTCCTCTGTCTTTGGGATTCTCCAGGCAAGAATACTGGAGTGGGTTGCCATGCCCTTGTCCATGGGATCTTCCTGACCCAGGGATCGAACTTGCATCTCCTATGTCTCCTACATTGGCAGGCAGGTTCTGATAGGTGATAGACAACGGTAGGTTACCGTGAACGGTGTCGTATTCTTAATCTCCAATGGAGAAGAATTCACATTGGGATCAAAAGACTCGGTGATGGTCACTCAGAGCTTTGTGCAGTGAAGTTTATTAAAGAAAGGATAGGGAAACCGCTTCCAGCATAGACACTGGAAGGGGGTAGAAGAGTATCCCCCTTTGCCAGTTTAAGCAGGACAATTTGTATCTTCCAGTCAGTTACCAAAATAATAAATCAAAAGAATATCTTAAGGTTGTAAAGGCCCTGTGGGCCCACACCTACAGCATTAACATGAGATTAACTAGGACAGGCCTCAGGGCTAGGTGAGACATTCTAATGTAAACAACCAGATTAACATAAGACTAGAAGTTTTCAGTTTCAACATTGAAGATCTTTGTCTTCATTTCTCCTTGTCCTTCCTCTTCTCCTCCTTGTCCTTGGGCCCGGCTGGCCTCCTTGCCAAGTCTGCCTATGTACCTCTTTCAGTTCTTTACCATTGTTGCCACCTGGGAAGCCTCATTGTGGCACACAGGCTGTCTAATTGTGATGCGTGAGCTTAGCTGCCCTGGGGCAGGTGGGATCTTAGTTCCCTGAATGGGGATGGTACCCATGTGCCCTGCATTGCAAGGTGGATTCTCAACCACTGTACTCCAGGGATTTTTAAGGATGTTAATAAGACTCTTGAGAGTCCTTTGGATGGCAAGGAGATCAAACCAGTCAATCCTAAAGGCAATCAACCCTGAATATTCATTGGAAGGACTGATGTTTAAGCTCCAGTACTTTAGCCACCTGATGTGAAGAGACCACTGATTGAAAAAGACCCTGATGCTGGGGAGAATGAATAGAAAGCTCAAGGAGAAAGGGATGACAGAGTCCAGGATAGTTGGATGGCATCACTGGGTCAATGGACATGAGTTTGATCAAACTCCGGGCGATGGTGAAGGACAGGGAAGCCTGGCGTGCTGCAGTCCATGGGGTCGCAAAAAGTCAGACAGGACTGTGGTGACTGAACTGAATAAAGAGACATTAGATAAAATCGTTCTCAACTGTGTTAGCTTTATCTTAATATTTAGGGTAGCCGATTTAGCACTGTCTCCTACATTGGCAGGCAGGTTCTGATAGGTGATAGACAACGGTAGGTTACCGTGAACGGTGTCGTATTCTTAATCTCCAATGGACTTCGGTGATGGTCACTCAGAGCTTTGTGCAGTGAAGTTTATTAAAGAAAGGATAGGGAAACCGCTTCCAGCATAGACAGTGGAAGGGGGTAGAAGAGTATCCCCCTTTGCCAGTTTAAGCAGGACAATTTGTATCTTCCAGTCAGTTACCAAAATAATAAATCAAAAGAATATCTTAAGGTTGTAAAGGCCCTGTGGGCCCACACCTACAGCATTAACATGAGATTAACTAGGACAGGCCTCAGGGCTAGGTGAGACATTCTAATGTAAACAACCAGATTAACATAAGACTAGAAGTTTTCAGTTTCAACATTGAAGATCTTTGTCTTCATTTCTCCTTGTCCTTCCTCTTCTCCTCCTTGTCCTTGGGCCCGGCTGGCCTCCTTGCCAAGTCTGCCTATGTACCTCTTTCAGTTCTTTACCATTGTTGCCACCTGGGAAGCCTCATTGTGGCACACAGGCTGTCTAATTGTGATGCGTGAGCTTAGCTGCCCTGGGGCAGGTGGGATCTTAGTTCCCTGAATGGGGATGGTACCCATGTGCCCTGCATTGCAAGGTGGATTCTCAACCACTGTACTCCAGGGATTTTTAAGGATGTTAATAAGACTCTTGAGAGTCCTTTGGATGGCAAGGAGATCAAACCAGTCAATCCTAAAGGCAATCAACCCTGAATATTCATTGGAAGGACTGATGTTTAAGCTCCAGTACTTTAGCCACCTGATGTGAAGAGACCACTGATTGAAAAAGACCCTGATGCTGGGGAGAATGAATAGAAAGCTCAAGGAGAAAGGGATGACAGAGTCCAGGATAGTTGGATGGCATCACTGGGTCAATGGACATGAGTTTGATCAAACTCCGGGCGATGGTGAAGGACAGGGAAGCCTGGCGTGCTGCAGTCCATGGGGTCGCAAAAAGTCAGACAGGACTGTGGTGACTGAACTGAATAAAGAGACATTAGATAAAATCGTTCTCAACTGTGTTAGCTTTATCTTAATATTTAGGGTAGCCTCAGAATTTAGCACACACTGGTCGGTGGTAAGTGCTCATGGATTATTTGCTCATGCAGAGAGAGATGAAGAAAGTTGAAAGAAATGCTGATTCCTCATCAGGACTGAAGTTGAGGTCCCCAGTAAGATAAGGAGCAGGGGCCCTTCCTGAGCCCCCACTCCTTCCTTTCTCTGCCAGCACACCTGAAGCTTGACTAACAGCCGTGAGACTGCCTCTGAGTTTTCTTTGGATTGTCTGTAAAGTAAGGGCTTGTGATGACTTGTACAGTGCTAAGACTGCAGTTTTTTTAAGTTGCCCCAAAACCTGTCTAGGAAGCTGGGGAGTCCCTTTCTGTTCTTCTCACTTAAGGTGAATATAGAATCACTGAGTCTTACATGAAATATTCTAACAAGCTAAACAAGGCTCTGCTACACCCATCAGCTGTTCGGACACAAAGCTAACCATCTCTAGCCCCTGCCTGTCTGCAGAGGTCCTACTCTGTGGGTATCCATCTTATCGCGGTCTTGTGTGTTGTCCCTTGGGCTGAAAACCCATCTTTCAAATACTGCAGCTTAGTCGTGCTCCTTACTGTACAAATACCCTAATTTTGATGTCATTGTGAAGCTCTTGTCAGCATGTGTCCATGTTTGCATTATTTTCCTCTATTCAGTGACATTACAAATGGAGAATTGCAGATAATTACCATGTGCTAGTGCTAGGCTTTTTCCTTCCCCTTCATCTAAAACAGCTTATTAAGATCCACTAGGAGGGGATGTGTGACAATGGAGGGCTGTTTTTCATGGGCAGCAACTCTTTATCACTATTTATCCTACTTAGATGCTTTTATGGCTTTGGGGGTAGTCTTTTCCTAGAGAACCACAGAGTTGACAAAAGCCTAGCAAACCAGGCCAGGACAGTGCAGGCAGGAGGTGACATTCCTGTTTTTTTTCTGGATCACAGCTTTTGGCAGGTGGCCTCCCCCTCCCTGCCCCCACTATCTGGGTTTTACTTAGTAGGGAATTTAGCCAAGTTAAAGCAAAGGTAAGCAGAATTTGATATTCTGTTACAAGTGCCCCCCAGGTAGAGACACTAAAAAATTGAAAATATTGACGATTGTGATGTTTAATCTCTGACTCCAGGGAGGCAGTGGTGTTATTTGTTCCTTGAAAAAGATGGGTATTCAGAAGCAGCATCTCCTCCCCCCAACAAAAATGCCCTCATTGTTTTCTGGTTAATACTCCTGTGAGGAAGACAACTCCCCTCCATTCATAGGTATTCATAGATGATCAAACTCTCTAAGGGGCTGGTGTGCTGAGTCCATGGGGTCACAAAGAACAGTACACGACTGAGCAACTGAACTGAAGAAGCTGGACCAAAGGCAGGAGAGGAAGCAAAGGTTTCCTCAAATTGTATTTTTTTGCAAGGTGGGGATGTTAAGAAATAGGGTGCTGACCAAGTCATTAAGGTTCTTTAAACCTAAACCTGAAAGATGTTAGGACAACTGAGAGTTACGTGTTCCTCGGCTATGACGTACTCATCTTACTAGGTTATTGTTCTTGTTAAGTTGCCCGGTCGTGTCTCTCTCTCTGTGACCCCATGCACTGCAGCTCACCAGGCCTACCTGTCCCCCGCCCTCTCCTGGAGTTTGCCCACCTTCACGTCCATCACTTCGGGGACAGATACCTAACACCATGGAATAAGGAAATCTGAAATGTCCCCAGATAGTTTAGTTTGTCTTCATCTTGTAGATGGAGAATCAGACATGCAGAGATTGAAGGAAGTTGCCCAAGATCCCAGTGGCCAGTTGGTATCTCTGACCCTCTCAAGGTCTCCATCTCTAACCTTCGACCTCATGGGTCTGCTTCCATGACCCCACACAGGTGCCCACCTATGCTGTGTAGGTCTTTTAGGAGGGTGAGTGCCTGGGTTTAGATGCTCTGAATGAAAGTGGGTTGCAAGATTGAGGAGGGAACAGGGAGAGGGGAAGGTTGGAAAAAGGGAGAGGCAATTTTGTGGTAGGGGAGAGGCTGGAGGAGAGGAGGAGAAAGGTTGAGAAAAATGCCTGTTGACAGGTCGTCCTAGGAGGCTTGGTGGAAGGGATGATGCTTCTTTTTAAGTGAAATGGTTACACTGTGTGGCCAGCAGTTCTACCTGACCCCCACAGTTTAGTAAAATGATCAAGTTTCCACTAGAGTAGAGTTATTGGTTTTCTATGAAAGCCAGCAATGGGGCTGAGTGTGGTTGAGATCAGAACAGGTTGGAAGCATATGGTGTAGTCCTGGCCCAGCAGGTGCACGGGTTTCTGGACATGGGATGATGTTACATGGTGGTCCTGTGATGAAAGCCATGCTGTGAGCACCGAGGCATGACTGGAATTTGAACACAGACCATGCTCATGACTGCCTCCAGCCCTCAAGAACACAATGAGAAAACAAGGCTGGTATGCTAGATGATTTAAACTAGGTAGGCAGGCCAGAAATTCATGAAGGAGGTTGCTAGGGCCACTGGGCAGGTCCCCATGGGGCATGTTTCTCCAGAACCTAGACACTAGGTGTAAGAACTGGCTTTGCTTTTGTGTGGGTTTGGGGAACCTGGCTTTTCTTAAAGACAGGGCCACTCTTGTGGACAGTCGTGGGGAGGAGGCATTTTTGCAGCCAAAAACAGGCCGCCTCCACCTCCATGGCAGCAGGCTACCCACCTCAGTCAGGCAAACAGGGACCCTGGTTGTACTAGGCCTGTGTCAGAAGGGTGCATGTCTCCTTGGGACTCTTGTTTATTTCCCTTTTATTCATCTTGTTGTTTGGTCACTAAGTGATGTCAGACTCTTTTATTCTCCTTACTCAGTTAAATTTTCTGCATGTGTCTCAGTCTGTCCCAATTAAAAGGAGAGGCCCACTTAAGCCAGAGAAGTAAGGTAGAGTTAATGCTCCCTAGTGTGCAGTTACATAGGATGAGAGGCTCAGAGAAGAGTGTGGCCCCAGAGGCCCCTAGTCTGAGAAGGACAAAAGGTGGTGACCTGGTTCAGTGCGGGAGCTCAGAAACCAAGGTGTCCAAGTTTCATCTTGGCTGGACCACTATCTGTGTGATCAAGTCACATCACCTTTATCTGTGCAAAAGGGATTCCTGGGATCTGCTGCACAGATTGTTCTTTCATATTCTGATGTTGTTTTCTTTGTACTCTTGGAGGCACTGGGGCTTCCAAGTTAAGTTTTCACAAGAAAGAAGTTAGATATAGGGGAAAAATTGATATGCAGTGGTGTGAAAGAGAAAGTAAGAGAAGTCAGACTCCTTCTCTGCTTTTCTCTTTTCCCTCCCAGCTCTACCTTTCAACTCTGTTTTCCTACCCTGTTTGTAAAAAAAAAAAAAAATTACTTTTCACTGCTTTGGGTCTTTGATGTGGCATATGGGTTTCTCTCTAGTTGTGGTGCATGAGCTCAGTAGTTTCAGCATGCGGGCTTAGTTGCCCTGTGGCAAGTGAGATCATAGTTACTGGACCAGGGATAGAGCCCATGCCCCCTATTGGAAGACAGATTCTTAACCACTGGACCACCAGAGAAGTCCCTTCCTGTTCTCTCTGCATATTCCAACCCTGTTAGTAATCTGTAGGTAATATTGTTAGTAACAAGCTATCTCCAAACTTAGCAGCTTAAAACAACATTAAAAATTACTTTTAGGGGCTTCCATGGTGGTCCAGTGGGTAAGGAAACCACCTTGCAGCGCAAGGGGCGCCGTTTCAATCCCTGGCCTGGGAAGATCCCATGTGCTATGGAGCAGTTGGACCGATGTGTCCAATTACTGAGCCAGAGCTCTGGAACACATGCAGTCAGAGCCGGTGCTCAGCAGTGACAGAGGCCACTGTGATGGGAGGCCCACACAGGCCAAAGAACAAAGATAAATGAATGAAAGATCAATAGAAGTGGCCAAAAAAAAAAAAAAATTACTTTCTCCCACAGTTCTTGTGAGTTACAAATTCAGGGGCAACTGAACTGGCTGGTTCTGGCTTAAGATCTTAGATGAGGGTGTAGATGTACCCCAGGGCTGCAGTCACCTGAACCTTTGCTGGGAACAGAAGATCTCCTCTCAAGGCGGCTTGCTCACTTGGGGGCAGGTTGTACTGGCTCTTGGCAGGAGCCCTCAGCTCCTCACGGTTGAGTCCTCCATGGGTTGACTTCAATATCTTTGAGTTGTGGCAGCTGTGTTTACTGAGAGCAAGTGATTCATGAAGGAGTTCCCCTTTCTGTGGCCTAGCCTCAGAAGTCATAGAGCATCATTTCCATCATAACTTATTAACTGCCCATGTCAGCCTGGCTGAGTGCAGGAAGAGATTCCACCAGGACATGAGCATCAGGAGCCGAGGCTCACAGGGACTGTCCTGGGGACCCCTTCTCTCTGCTTTATCTCACCCAGAGTTTCTTTCCTAGGCTGCCACTGCCCCTTCAGTAGCTTTCTGTCCATTCTCCCTTTTGAGGACCACAAGTCTTGCTCTCTGTCCAATGCACTGCCTTGTTCTCCTTCTGATCCTTTTGTCCCACAGACCCATCAGCATCTGCCCTTTTTTTCCCCTCCCTGTCAAATCCTAGAGTCTCACCACCACTGATGTTTTCTTCTCTTAATCCCCGTCTTCCGGATCCTCCATTTATTCCTTGACCTCAGCCCATGATCTCCTGTTTCCTCTGCCTGAACTCCTCTGAAGCCCCTTCGATCTAGCCGATAACCTTCCCTTCAGGAATATTTACTGTGTTTAAATCACAGCATTTTCTTTGGGACAGATAGGCAATAAAGAGTACTAAATGTGTCATCAGCTGCCAGCTGGATGAAGAAACCGTTTCCCTGAGATTTAATTCATCATCCATATCCCCGTTTAAGACTTTCAAGGCTGTAGTAACTCAAGGCTTCAGAGTTGGGGGCACATCTCTGGACACGGGGGGATGAAATGTCTCACGTTTTGATGCTGACGCATATGCCCAGGGGCTGTCGACGGTGAGCATTCTCGTTGGTTGAAAGAAGAAAGTGGAAAAAAAGAACGTTGGAACATTATCCAACATCTTGAGATTATAAACTGTCTGATGTGCTGATGTTTTATCTGATGATGTCTCCTGGGTCTCTTGGCGGTGAAAAGATTTCCCAGATTTGTGAAGTGCGATGAAAGGACTGGGAGTATCTCAAACTGATTGGCAGAGCTGAAATGTAACTCTTTGACCTTCTGAACTCAAAACTTCTTGGCGGAGCTGTGAAATGTAAACCCAGGGCTTTGACCGGGCGGGGACTTGGGGCAGGTTGTACTGGCTCTTGGCAGGAGCCCTCAGCTCCTCACGGTTGAGTCCTCCATGGGTTGACTTCAATATCTTTGAGTTGTGGCAGCTGTGTTTACTGAGAGCAAGTGATTCATGAAGGAGTTCCCCTTTCTGTGGCCTAGCCTCAGAAGTCATAGAGCATCATTTCCATCATAACTTATTAACTGCCCATGTCAGCCTGGCTGAGTGCAGGAAGAGATTCCACCAGGACATGAGCATCAGGAGCCGAGGCTCACAGGGACTGTCCTGGGGACCCCTTCTCTGCTTTATCTCACCCAGAGTTTCTTTCCTAGGCTGCCACTGCCCCTTCAGTAGCTTTCTGTCCATTCTCCCTTTTGAGGACCACAAGTCTTGCTCTCTGTCCAATGCACTGCCTTGTTCTCCTTCTGATCCTTTTGTCCCACAGACCCATCAGCATCTGCCCTTTTTTTCCCCTCCCTGTCAAATCCTAGAGTCTCACCACCACTGATGTTTTCTTCTCTTAATCCCCGTCTTCCGGATCCTCCATTTATTCCTTGACCTCAGCCCATGATCTCCTGTTTCCTCTGCCTGAACTCCTCTGAAGCCCCTTCGATCTAGCCGATAACCTTCCCTTCAGGAATATTTACTGTGTTTAAATCACAGCATTTTCTTTGGGACAGATAGGCAATAAAGAGTACTAAATGTGTCATCAGCTGCCAGCTGGATGAAGAAACCGTTTCCCTGAGATTTAATTCATCATCCATATCCCCGTTTAAGACTTTCAAGGCTGTAGTAACTCAAGGCTTCAGAGTTGGGGGCACATCTCTGGACACGGGGGGATGAAATGTCTCACGTTTTGATGCTGACGCATATGCCCAGGGGCTGTCGACGGTGAGCATTCTCGTTGGTTGAAAGAAGAAAGTGGAAAAAAAGAACGTTGGAACATTATCCAACATCTTGAGATTATAAACTGTCTGATGTGCTGATGTTTTATCTGATGATGTCTCCTGGGTCTCTTGGCGGTGAAAAGATTTCCCAGATTTGTGAAGTGCGATGAAAGGACTGGGAGTATCTCAAACTGATTGGCAGAGCTGAAATGTAACTCTTTGACCTTCTGAACTCAAAACTTCTTGGCGGAGCTGTGAAATGTAAATCCACGGTAGCTTCTGACCTTGGAGACGTTTTTGGCTTTTCCCTGGAGCTTAGGCTTTACTTTGGTATTAAAACTAGTTAATGGTCTATAGTGGGAAGAGACTGCTGACATTTATACCCCCTTTATTACCTCAGAAAGGGTGAGTGGTGACTTCCATCTCTGAATGTAATGATTTCATTGACAGAAAGCCAAAGAGGGGCTAAGCAGTTTTAAAGATTTTGGTGCCCACAAGAAATACGTCGTCACGATGACTCACGGTCTCTGCAGGAAGACATTGATCTTAGTTGATCAGCAAATGGAGGCATTTGGTGCGTGAATGGCTCAACCTGGTGGAAGCCCACTGCGGGTAAAGGGAGAGTTTTCCAGACAAATCAGTGTATAAATACGATCAATAGTAAAACCTTTATTTGAATATAAGCAGCCTATGTGTTTATCTTAAACACCCCCTTATTCATGAAAATGGGTCATCATAGACATTCTTCTTGATCATGCCTCAGATAATTGGATGGTGTTCATACTTTAGAGGACGTGGCAGTGAGCTGTCCTATGCCAGTGACAAACAAGGGTAGCCTATGTTGTTGGCACTGGAAGTGACAGTCCTTTCTTTCACCACCCAGGCAGCCTAGAAGTTGGTGGTACCTCACTCTGAAAACATGCAGATGTGTTTAGCCGTAGGTGTAGTCCTACCACCTTTGCTGAAAATCAAATAAGCCTACACTTGACTTGAAAGGCTCACTCATAGGGATGTGATGAGATTCTTTGCTGGTTTTGGCAAGCAACGTCATCAACTGAGGTGGCAGCGATACTCAGAGGAAGAGAAAGCCAGAGTCAGCAGGTTCCACATAAGCCCTTCTGTTACCAGGTCCAGGCTCATACTGCTCCCCAATGACAGGCCAATAAATTGAGAAGGGAGTTACTGAGGCAAGGCGTAGTGACTGACTATTCATAAAACCAGCACACGGAGAAGATGGTAGCACTGTGATTTTAAGTGGCCTGCTGCAGGGGTCAGAAACATTCTCCATGAAGGGGCAGAGAGAGGTATGTTCGCCTTTGGCGGTCACATGGTCTTTGTCACAGCTCCTCTGTTGCGAGTGAAAGCAGCCACAGACCAAATGGGAACAAATGAGCATGGCTGTGTTCAGTAAAACTTGACTGAGAAAAACAGGCCATGGGCCAAATACTGCCACCGACAAATCAAAGCCCTGGTCTGTAAGAACTTTCTTAGGAAAGCTTTTCTTCCAACATAATGCTGACACTTGTAAAGGCTACAACAGAATAAACCCCAGGGTATGGTTGTTGTGAAGCAGTTTTCTAAGATGCATTTGAGAAAGTCAACTTACTACACAAGTACATCTGCTGGGTTCTGTTCAGCGTTATTTTTCCAAATGGAGGCATTTGGTGCGTGAATGGCTCAACCTGGTGGAAGCCCACTGCGGTAAAGGGAGAGTTTTCCAGACAAATCAGTGTATAAATACGATCAATAGTAAAACCTTTATTTGAATATAAGCAGCCTATGTGTTTATCTTAAACACCCCCTTATTCATGAAAATGGGTCATCATAGACATTCTTCTTGATCATGCCTCAGATAATTGGATGGTGTTCATACTTTAGAGGACGTGGCAGTGAGCTGTCCTATGCCAGTGACAAACAAGGGTAGCCTATGTTGTTGGCACTGGAAGTGACAGTCCTTTCTTTCACCACCCAGGCAGCCTAGAAGTTGGTGGTACCTCACTCTGAAAACATGCAGATGTGTTTAGCCGTAGGTGTAGTCCTACCACCTTTGCTGAAAATCAAATAAGCCTACACTTGACTTGAAAGGCTCACTCATAGGGATGTGATGAGATTCTTTGCTGGTTTTGGCAAGCAACGTCATCAACTGAGGTGGCAGCGATACTCAGAGGAAGAGAAAGCCAGAGTCAGCAGGTTCCACATAAGCCCTTCTGTTACCAGGTCCAGGCTCATACTGCTCCCCAATGACAGGCCAATAAATTGAGAAGGGAGTTACTGAGGCAAGGCGTAGTGACTGACTATTCATAAAACCAGCACACGGAGAAGATGGTAGCACTGTGATTTTAAGTGGCCTGCTGCAGGGGTCAGAAACATTCTCCATGAAGGGGCAGAGAGAGGTATGTTCGCCTTTGGCGGTCACATGGTCTTTGTCACAGCTCCTCTGTTGCGAGTGAAAGCAGCCACAGACCAAATGGGAACAAATGAGCATGGCTGTGTTCAGTAAAACTTGACTGAGAAAAACAGGCCATGGGCCAAATACTGCCACCGACAAATCAAAGCCCTGGTCTGTAAGAACTTTCTTAGGAAAGCTTTTCTTCCAACATAATGCTGACACTTGTAAAGGCTACAACAGAATAAACCCCAGGGTATGGTTGTTGTAAAGCAGTTTTCTAAGATGCATTTGAGAAAGTCAACTTACTACACAAGTACATCTGCTGGGTTCTGTTCAGATACTTCCTTTTATGAAAAACCAAAATGAAGGAGGGACCAGCATTAATAGAACTATTCTTGCTACTTTTCCCCCCCTGAATTGCCTATTTCTGAACAAACCTTCACAATTTTAGTATAGCTTTTAACATTTCTCCTTTTTAAACTTTGTAGAAATAGTAATAATCCACTTGTCAGAGTCATTTAATGTAGGACACTCTTCCTTGCTCCTAATGTGGAAAGCTGGCATGTTATCAAATGCACGCCGTCAGCTGTGAATGCCCTTTTAAAATGTGCTAGCAGTTGAGAGCACTTTATGGATCTTTTTGCTTGGTTTTCAATTGTTTTTTTCTTTTTAACTTCTTAGCTGGAGTGGATCCTGGTGCATTGCCTTCCTTGGTTTGGTTGCTCATAAGATTGGGGCTGCTGCCAGAGCAGGTGCAGGTCCCAGCGGATGTGCCTGGCAGGGTCTTTGGTTTTCTCTGTCACTTCTCTCCTTCACCCTCTGTGACCTCCTCAGGAAACATGTCCTCTCTTCTCCCACCGCTAAACATCATTGCCTCTTTTTCCTACCTTTATTTATTCTTGACTGTGCTGGACCTTTGCTGCTGTGCATGGGCTTTCTCTAGTTGTAGTGAGCAGGGGCTCCTCTCCAGTTGTGGTGTGCAGGCTTCTCGTTGCAGTGGCTTCTCTTGTTGTGGAGCATGGGCTCTAGAGAGTGGGTTCACTAGCTGTGGGCTCACAGACGTTGTTGCTGCAAGGCATGTGGGATCTTCCCCGACCAGGGATCAGACCCGTGTCCCCTGCATTAACAGGAGGATTCTTAACCTCTGAACCACCGGGGAAGTTCACTGCCTCTTTCTGAACCAGTGAGTGATTTATGGGAGCCATCTTGGAAGAGTCCAGATGCTCCCATGCATTTACACTTTATGGAGGAGCGTCTGTCACACAGCGTCTAGGCCCTGTCTCCAGGCCGTCAGCCAGCAGCAGCCTGGCTCTATGGAAGCGTGAAGCTCTAGCCCATAGTTTTTAAAGCAGTTTTCTAAGATGCATTTGAGAAAGTCAACTTACTACACAAGTACATCTGCTGGGTTCTGTTCAGATACTTCCTTTTATGAAAAACCAAAATGAAGGAGGGACCAGCATTAATAGAACTATTCTTGCTACTTTTCCCCCCCTGAATTGCCTATTTCTGAACAAACCTTCACAATTTTAGTATAGCTTTTAACATTTCTCCTTTTTAAACTTTGTAGAAATAGTAATAATCCACTTGTCAGAGTCATTTAATGTAGGACACTCTTCCTTGCTCCTAATGTGGAAAGCTGGCATGTTATCAAATGCACGCCGTCAGCTGTGAATGCCCTTTTAAAATGTGCTAGCAGTTGAGAGCACTTTATGGATCTTTTTGCTTGGTTTTCAATTGTTTTTTTCTTTTTAACTTCTTAGCTGGAGTGGATCCTGGTGCATTGCCTTCCTTGGTTTGGTTGCTCATAAGATTGGGGCTGCTGCCAGAGCAGGTGCAGGTCCCAGCGGATGTGCCTGGCAGGGTCTTTGGTTTTCTCTGTCACTTCTCTCCTTCACCCTCTGTGACCTCCTCAGGAAACATGTCCTCTCTTCTCCCCACCGCTAAACATCATTGCCTCTTTTTCCTACCTTTATTTATTCTTGACTGTGCTGGACCTTTGCTGCTGTGCATGGGCTTTCTCTAGTTGTAGTGAGCAGGGGCTCCTCTCCAGTTGTGGTGTGCAGGCTTCTCGTTGCAGTGGCTTCTCTTGTTGTGGAGCATGGGCTCTAGAGAGTGGGTTCACTAGCTGTGGGCTCACAGACGTTGTTGCTGCAAGGCATGTGGGATCTTCCCCGACCAGGGATCAGACCCGTGTCCCCTGCATTAACAGGAGGATTCTTAACCTCTGAACCACCGGGGAAGTTCACTGCCTCTTTCTGAACCAGTGAGTGATTTATGGGAGCCATCTTGGAAGAGTCCAGATGCTCCCATGCATTTACACTTTATGGAGGAGCGTCTCGTTCACACGCAGCGTCTAGGCCCTGTCTCCAGGCCGTCAGCCAGCAGCAGCCTGGCTGCTGATGGAAGCGTGAAGCTCGTTAGCGTTTTAAGAGATTTTAATAAAAATGATAAGTTGGACAATAGAAATTGAACAGGTTTAATCAGAAATGCTATATTTTGTTCTCCCTTTGCTTCAATAAGAGACTAATTCTCTTACCAGAGATGGGAAACTCCATGCATTCTGCCTGATAAATGGTGGGGATTTGTTGTCATAGCTCTCGTCTTCGTGTTTCCCTTCCTCTTTGTCTGTGTGCCTCTTGGGCAGCAGGAATGCATTGCTTTCTGTGTAACAATAGACACTTCACGTTTGCCAGGTATCTGTCCAGCGATCTTGGTGAACCCCCGACTTTTCTTGGATTCTCGGAGCACCAGGCTTCATTGCCGGGAGATTGAGTGAACTTAGTGACTAGAGGTGTGATTCAGGCCGGCCAAGTGCAGACTCATGCCTTAGCACAATGCCTCCCTCCCAGGGCGCTCGTGGGCATTTGTCACATCAGAAAGAAACTTGGAAGCCACACTCTGGAAAAGCAAGGCTTCCAGGAAGAGTTTTACATGTGTCTATAAACTTCAGGCTGCAGTTACTGTGGGCCTAATCTTGGTATCCTCTAAAACGTCCAGCCCAGGTTGTTGTTGATGGAGAGAAGGGAGACTGTCCCTGCGTCTAATCATGTCCTGTCTGTTGAGCTGTGTCCTAATATAATGACCCCCTCATTTGTTATGTGCATTTTCGTTTTCTTCATGAAAGCTTTTCTTTTTTCCCCAAACAAAGGAACATGTTTAGATAGGTAATCAGATGTGTCACTTCTGTTAACTCTCTATTTTTTAAATGCTGGCAGTTTAGCAGTTTGGAAAAAAATCGTTCTGTTTGAGAGTTTTGAAAAATGCTCTTCTTGTCATCATTATTTGCTAAGAAAGCTGCATTTCCTGGTGCTGTATTGAAACCTTTATCAGGTCCATGTGAAAACAGCCTGTCAGGTGGCCCACGCCCTCGCACTGGCCCCGAGCCACCTCTGAGGCTGGCTTCAGCCCTCCCCTAGTGTCCATCACTAGACCACCCGCTTCTACCACTTTCTGTGTCTTCTGGTCTCTTTTTTTGGCCCCTTGCTACCTCTGAATCCCAACACAAACCAGGTTTGTAATTGCTGGGAATCAGGATAGGTGTGAATGAGAGTTTAATCAAAAGAAGCATGGAGACAGTTCCCGTGGTTGGTAGGAACTCAGTAAGTGCTCCAGGGAGTCACCCACCCATGTGAACGTATACCGGCGTACCGGCAGGTAAAGACGCCTGCATTTTCACCGCTTCCCAGATTTTCTTCTTCGAGAGCCCTTGAGTCAGACAACATGTCAGTTGTGATGAACTAATTTACACAAATTAGTTCAGGAAAGAGACCTGTGGGAAGAATGTTATAGCTTCCAGGAGAGCTGGGCAGGCAGGACTGGGGGAGGTGGGGACAGAGGCAGGCAGCAGTGGGTGTGGGGTCTGCACCCTGACACTCCCGGGCTGTGAGTGCTAAGAAGGAAGGTGGATCCTGCCCCGTGCCGAGGCTGGACCCAGCCTGCTGTGCCCACGGGTGTGGGGCGACCCCTTTCTGGGCTGTGAGGTAGAGGCATGCAGATCAGCCAGTCACTGCCCACCCCTTCTCCCAGGCATGGACAGTCCACCTCCCGCCTTCCTGTAACCTGGAGTGAGTTGTGATCATAAGACGTCCTTCTGTTTACCTTTTGAGATGTAACCACCACCATCCCCCGCCCCACCCCACCCCCGCCCCCCGGCTGCCCAGTGGCTTTCTTATCTTCATGCCATTAAGAGTCTGGTTGATATGAATTTAATTTGGATCTCTTACTTCCTTGACTGACAATTTTCAATCTAGGAAGGGTTGGATTAGAAGAGAAACTGATTGGAGTGAATTGTATAGCAAGATCTCTTATAGCCATTGTACATTCAGCAACCCAGAAGCATTTCTCAGACACTCTATGTTAGATGTTTTGAGGAAAAATAGTGATAACTAGCATTGAGAATGTCATATATTAGTGACTGCTGAATGATTTACGTTGCTATTGTTACTTAGTCACTAGTTCTGTCTGACTCTTTGCATCCTCATGGACTGTGCCCGCTAGGCTTCTCAGTCTGTGGGATTCTCCGGGAAATGGTTACTCCCCCCCCCGGGTGTCTTCTGGTCTCTTTTTGGCCCTTGCTACCTCTGAATCCCAACACAAACCAGGTTTGTAATTGCTGGGAATCAGGATAGGTGTGAATGAGAGTTTAATCAAAAGAAGCATGGAGACAGTTCCCGTGGTTGGTAGGAACTCAGTAAGTGCTCCAGGGAGTCACCCACCCATGTGAACGTATACCGGCGTACCGGCAGGTAAAGACGCCTGCATTTTCACCGCTTCCCAGATTTTCTTCTTCGAGAGCCCTTGAGTCAGACAACATGTCAGTTGTGATGAACTAATTTACACAAATTAGTTCAGGAAAGAGACCTGTGGGAAGAATGTTATAGCTTCCAGGAGAGCTGGGCAGGCAGGACTGGGGGAGGTGGGGACAGAGGCAGGCAGCAGTGGGTGTGGGGTCTGCACCCCTGACACTCCCCCGGGCTGTGAGTGCTAAGAAGGAAGGTGGATCCTGCCCCGTGCCGAGGCTGGACCCAGCCTGCTGTGCCCACGGGTGTGGGGCGACCCCTTTCTGGGCTGTGAGGTAGAGGCATGCAGATCAGCCAGTCACTGCCCACCCCTTCTCCCAGGCATGGACAGTCCACCTCCCGCCTTCCTGTAACCTGGAGTGAGTTGTGATCATAAGACGTCCTTCTGTTTACCTTTTGAGATGTAACCACCACCATCCCCCGCCCCACCCCGCCCCGGCTGCCCAGTGGCTTTCTTATCTTCATGCCATTAAGAGTCTGGTTGATATGAATTTAATTTGGATCTCTTACTTCCTTGACTGACAATTTTCAATCTAGGAAGGGTTGGATTAGAAGAGAAACTGATTGGAGTGAATTGTATAGCAAGATCTCTTATAGCCATTGTACATTCAGCAACCCAGAAGCATTTCTCAGACACTCTATGTTAGATGTTTTGAGGAAAAATAGTGATAACTAGCATTGAGAATGTCATATATTAGTGACTGCTGAATGATTTACGTTGCTATTGTTACTTAGTCACTAGTTCTGTCTGACTCTTTGCAACCTCATGGACTGTGCCCGCTAGGCTTCTCAGTCTGTGGGATTCTCCGGGCAAGAACACGAGTGGGTTGCCATATCCTTCTCCAGGGGATCTCCCCAACCCAGGGATGGAACCCGTGTCTCTTAGTCTCTTGTGTTGGCAGGCGGACTGAAGACTTGAGGGTATTCTACTGGTTACAGAGACCTAATGAGGTTCTGGGATCGTAGGGGTGGTATCAAAAGTGTCCTTTGGAAAAGCTGCTCTGGCATGAATCGTGGTGTGGGAGAGACCAGCAGTAACAGGCGCGGCCTCTGGCGGAGGTGTTGAGAGAGGAGCTAAGGACGCCCCGGACTGGGATGTTTGCTTTGGCAACAAATGCAGTGGAAAATGTTGTGGTTTTCTTTCAGCTTCCCTTCATGTCCCCTCTCTGGGGCCTGGATTTGAAATTCTCAAACCATCTTTTAAACATTCTAGGATAGATTCTTGCTGAATTTTGGAGTTGCCTTCAATTTCACCAGGGGAAAAAAGGAAATGAGCAAAAACGCTAAATTTTGAAAACCTTTGTTCAGCAGCAACCTGCATAGTGAGGAACCTGATTGAGCTCCGAAGAGCCAGGGGTTCAGGGGGACCAGAGAAGGACACCAAGCACACCCACATCCCTGCACGACACCTTTCCTGTCAGCATGCAGGACACACACCTGGGAGAAGGCGTGTGGTCCTCAGGGTGGGGTTCATTAGGTGCATCTCAGCACTGCTCTTCAGTGGCCCTGGGTTTCCTCACAAGACACATCACTCTTGGGGTTACCATCCACACAGGTGTGGTTATGTGAGGAAACGGTCTAGTTTTTACATACCTTTCATTCTTGAGGCTTGTGCTTTATCCACAAAGAGATCCTGGATGATCTTGTGTGAAGGAATGTTATAAGTATTGGGTTTTCCTGGATTGAACCAGACTCAGCATCTACGAGGCTCTCTGCTTTACTCAGAGTGGACTCAGTGTCTCCAGCGTGTGGGCCATGGGATGGATGGTTCCCGTCCCTGCCCTGGACCAGTGCCGTCTGCTTTCATTCAGCAGGTGTGAACTAAGTGGTGGGTTCAACAGGCCCCGTGGTGCACACAGGACGCAGGGAGGAGGAAGGCACAGCCGACATGGGGCAGAAGCTCCCAGGGTAGTCTGGGCATAGCAACAACATGTAAACACATTAGCACCAAAAAATGCCAGAGATGCTTCTCAGTACTTGGTAAGCCCTTTGACTGTGTAAACTCCTAAAAGGAATATTTTTTATTAAGAAAGTTAAAGATGAAAGAGGAAAGACTGAGTTGCAAAGTGTAATAGCCCTTGGAAATTATGAAAAAAATTCCATAAACCTGCAGAATAATAAATACATAATATAAAATAGCAATAAATGATAATAAATATAGATATCATAAGCATTATACTTTTTCCAGTTTGTGTGTGCTCAGTCTCTTCAGTCATGTCTGACTCTTGTGACCCTGTAGATTGTGGTCCCCCCGGCTCCTCTGTCCAGGGGATTCTCCAGGCAAGAATACTGGAGTGGGTTGCCATATCCCACTACAGGGGACCTGCCCCACCCAGGAATCAAATCCACATTTGCCGGCGTTTCGTGTATTGCAGGCGGATTCTTTACCTACTGAGCCACCTGGGAAGCCCTTTTCAGTGTACCTAAGAACTAGAGATATTTTGTGTGTTTGAGAACTTCAGCTTTGTTAAGTGGAAAATACATTTAGTTTTATCGAGCCAGGGGTTCAGGGGACCAGAGAAGGACACCAAGCACACCCACATCCCTGCACGACACCTTTCCTGTCAGCATGCAGGACACACACCTGGGAGAAGGCGTGTGGTCCTCAGGGTGGGGTTCATTAGGTGCATCTCAGCACTGCTCTTCAGTGGCCCTGGGTTTCCTCACAAGACACATCACTCTTGGGGTTACCATCCACACAGGTGTGGTTATGTGAGGAAACGGTCTAGTTTTTACATACCTTTCATTCTTGAGGCTTGTGCTTTATCCACAAAGAGATCCTGGATGATCTTGTGTGAAGGAATGTTATAAGTATTGGGTTTTCCTGGATTGAACCAGACTCAGCATCTACGAGGCTCTCTGCTTTACTCAGAGTGGACTCAGTGTCTCCAGCGTGTGGGCCATGGGATGGATGGTTCCCGTCCCTGCCCTGGACCAGTGCCGTCTGCTTTCATTCAGCAGGTGTGAACTAAGTGGTGGGTTCAACAGGCCCCGTGGTGCACACAGGACGCAGGGAGGAGGAAGGCACAGCCGACATGGGGCAGAAGCTCCCAGGGTAGTCTGGGCATAGCAACAACATGTAAACACATTAGCACCAAAAAATGCCAGAGATGCTTCTCAGTACTTGGTAAGCCCTTTGACTGTGTAAACTCCTAAAAGGAATATTTTTTATTAAGAAAGTTAAAGATGAAAGAGGAAAGACTGAGTTGCAAAGTGTAATAGCCCTTGGAAATTATGAAAAAAATTCCATAAACCTGCAGAATAATAAATACATAATATAAAATAGCAATAAATGATAATAAATATAGATATCATAAGCATTATACTTTTTCCAGTTTGTGTGTGCTCAGTCTCTTCAGTCATGTCTGACTCTTGTGACCCTGTAGATTGTGGTCCCCCCGGCTCCTCTGTCCAGGGGATTCTCCAGGCAAGAATACTGGAGTGGGTTGCCATATCCCACTACAGGGGACCTGCCCCACCCAGGAATCAAATCCACATTTGCCGGCGTTTCGTGTATTGCAGGCGGATTCTTTACCTACTGAGCCACCTGGGAAGCCCTTTTCAGTGTACCTAAGAACTAGAGATATTTTGTGTGTTTGAGAACTTCAGCTTTTTGTTAAGTGGAAACATAGCATTTAGTTTTATCTTTTACTTCCCCCTGGTTCCTATTAAAAAAAACAAAATCCTTAGGATGCTCCAGAGGAATTCCTGCTGTCTTAGGATGGTAAAGGAGTTGGTTGGGCCAGGGCTGCTGTCTAGGTACTGAACCCTCCGGACGGTGTGGAAGGTGATGCAGTCACAAACATGGGGACAGATGTCTGAGAAGAGCTCAACTGCAGGGACAGTGGGGGGCAGTGGGGAAAGCAGTGTGGGATTCAGGGACTCTGAGCTGACGCTCCTGGAGCTGTCAGTGGTTCTAAGCATTCTTGCACTATGCGGGACTACCTTGTTCATTGGTGATGCCACGCAAGTCTTTGTCTTTACTTCATTGAGATCAAAAGTAACACAAAGAAGAGCAGTACACTGTCAGTTATCGTGATAAAAACTAAAAACGCAGTGTCTAGGGAAGAGCTGCATGAACAGGATTGTATATGGGAAGAAGGAGGAATGAGAAACAAGGAGATGTTTCTTTTTTTAGAAAAAAACTTTTATTTATTTATTTTTGGCTGTGCTTGGTCTTCATTGATGTGTGGGTGTAGCTGCTCTGTGGTATGTGGGATCTTCCAGGATCAGGGATCAAACCTGTATCTCCTGCATTGGCAGATGGGTTGTTATCCACTGAGCCACAAGGGAAGCCCACAAGGGGATATTTCTGCATTAATAGATGTGAGAACTTATCCTGATAAATAATGAGCACTTTCCTTTTGTAGCAGGCTTCTGCACATGGCCGATCTTCTTCCAACGTCAACGGAGGGCCTGACATTGATCGCTGCATGAGTCCCGAAGGTAGTTCTCAGTCTGATGATTACTTTTTTGTAAAGGAAGTCATCTGTGTGAACTCGATGGTCTCTCAAACCAACTTGAGCTGTATGATCATTTCCCTAAACAGTGATGAGATCATGACACCAGTTGAGCTGTTCAGCCTTGGTGATTAGGGATCACATCAATATTAGTTATGTGATCCCAATTTCAAATTTTAGTCTTGGGTTTCCTTTATTTTTCCTTAGTCTGCTTACAGTTCCTAACTATGGACTTTCCTTTTTCTTAAGTAACACAAGTAGTCTTCTTACTTTGATGTCTACTGCATACAGGCCATGTGGGGCTACACTGTGAGAAGTGGTCAGTCTTAACCACTTCATCCTCCTGCCCTTCCCCCCTCTTCTTTCTGAGTTGACTTTGAGCCAGGGATTTGCCTTAACAGGGCATCTTAATTGACCAGAATTTTCTTTCTTAGAAAATTTTGAGAAAATGTCTAAGATTAAATCCCCAGCATCACCCCTTTCTCCTTTCTCCAGAGTTGACAAAAAGTTTAGAGTTTTAGTTATACTTCCTTTTACCCAGAGCTAATCCCTTATTTTCAGCTGATATTTCAGGGATTTGTTAGGCTTATTGACTTCGTTGGTTTCTGATTCCAACCAACAAGACCAAAAGAAAATTGCTGTTCTATTCAGAAAATATGCTCAGAGGATTTTCTTTCATTTTCCCATAGATGTAGAAATGAGGGCATTTAGATTTATTATTTTACAGGTACATAGGAACCAAGGTGAACTGTTCCTTAGAGTTTGCGGTTATTCTTTTTTGCAGGTGTGAATGGAAACAGGCGCTCTGAATCGACTCTTCTTGAGAAATACAAAATTGGGAAGGTCATTGGGGATGGCAATTTTGCCGTCGTCAAAGAGTGTATGGACAGGTGAGTGAGAAAAATCGTGTGTTCACTTACACCTACACTTCTGCCTTGGAATTTATTCTTATCTGAATGAACAGAAGGCCTTTGGAAAGACTCTACCCAGGGGACTACTGGTTTTGCATGCATGAAATGGGGAATGTATGTGTACATGTAGAGTATGAACCTCCTTTGTACGTTGAGATGTGTCAGGTTTCATCCATGAGAATATGATTCATTAAAAAAAAAAACAAAAGGGTCTGCAGCTCTCCCCTGCACCGGGCTTTCTTCTCGGCGCTGGAGTTTTATTGTTTCGTGTAATCCCTGCAGTCGCCTTCTCACGTCATCACTAATTGCATATTATAAGTAGTTCAGAGTACATGAGCTCTGAGTTTATTGGACACCAGTTGAGCTGTTCAGCCTTGGTGATTAGGGACCCAATATTAGTTATGTGATCCCAATTTCAAATTTTAGTCTTGGGTTTCCTTTATTTTTCCTTAGTCTGCTTACAGTTCCTAACTATGGACTTTCCTTTTTCTTAAGTAACACAAGTAGTCTTCTTACTTTGATGTCTACTGCATACAGGCCATGTGGGGCTACACTGTGAGAAGTGGTCAGTCTTAACCACTTCATCCTCCTGCCCTTCCCCCCTCTTCTTTCTGAGTTGACTTTGAGCCAGGGATTTGCCTTAACAGGGCATCTTAATTGACCAGAATTTTCTTTCTTAGAAAATTTTGAGAAAATGTCTAAGATTAAATCCCCAGCATCACCCCTTTCTCCTTTCTCCAGAGTTGACAAAAAGTTTAGAGTTTTAGTTATACTTCCTTTTACCCAGAGCTAATCCCTTATTTTCAGCTGATATTTCAGGGATTTGTTAGGCTTATTGACTTCGTTGGTTTCTGATTCCAACCAACAAGACCAAAAGAAAATTGCTGTTCTATTCAGAAAATATGCTCAGAGGATTTTCTTTCATTTTCCCATAGATGTAGAAATGAGGGCATTTAGATTTATTATTTTACAGGTACATAGGAACCAAGGTGAACTGTTCCTTAGAGTTTGGTTATTCTTTTTGCCAGTTGTGAATGGAAACAGGCGCTCTGAATCGACTCTTCTTGAGAAATACAAAATTGGGAAGGTCATTGGGGATGGCAATTTTGCCGTCGTCAAAGAGTGTATGGACAGGTGAGTGAGAAAAATCGTGTGTTCACTTACACCTACACTTCTGCCTTGGAATTTATTCTTATCTGAATGAACAGAAGACCTTTGGAAAGACTCTACCCAGGGGACTACTGGTTTTGCATGCATGAAATGGGGAATGTATGTGTACATGTAGAGTATGAACCTCCTTTGTACGTTGAGATGTGTCAGGTTTCATCCATGAGAATATGATTCATTAAAAAAAAAAAAAAAAAAAAAAGGGTCTGCAGCTCTCCCCTGCACCGGGCTTTCTTCTCGGCGCTGGAGTTTTATTGTTTCGTGTAATCCCTGCAGTCGCCTTCTCACGTCATCACTAATTGCATATTATAAGTAGTTCAGAGTACATGAGCTCTGAGTTTATTCAAGACCAGAATCAGCTAACTTTTGCCCATATGAAAATTGTATTTCTGCTTTTTCAGCCTTATTTTGTTTAAGGTCCTGATTTCTCGAATGGTCAACAATATTAAAACTAGAAGAGATTCAGATTAGAGTCTTTGTTCTTATAGGCTGTTTTTCTAGCTGTTCTAAGTGGTAATTTTTGTTGGCGGGGGCGGGGGGGTGGCTTTCCAGAAAGTTCTGGTACCTACATTTTCTCTGTTTTGCTACATCTGTAGAGCTTCCCTGCTTGTTATATGGTGCTCAAAGCAGCTCCATCTTCTAAGCTCCTCTGTTTCACCCTGGTACACAGATTGCTGCCCAAGCAACAGGCATCTAAAATATGGCTTTTCAAGACTTATTAGAAATCCAAGGCAATATTTGGATAGGGGCAGGACTTCCCTGGGGCTCAGATGGTAAACTATCTGCCTGAAATGCAGGAGATGCAGGTTTAATCCCTGGGTCGGGAAGATCCCCTGGAGAAGGACATGGCAACCCACTCCAGTGTTCTTGCCTGCAACATTCCATGGACAGAGGAGCCTGGTGGGCTGCAGTCCACAGGGTCATAAAGAGTCGGACACGACTGAAGCAACTAACACCCTGTGTATACTATACACTAATTTAAATAAAAGTTATTCTTTCAAGGTAGGTTTTACCAGCGTGGCCCCCTGACAAAAGTAGCTTGTGCTTGAGAAAACTAGTGTATTCCAAGAATACCAGTGTTCTTTCTTGAACTGTCCTCCCCAAATCTAAAAGATATCTTTTTCAGCATGTTCAGATTAAATGACATTAAAGGTAATTAAAAGTTAAATAATATCATCAGGATTCTTGTGTCAAAGTAAATGAGGTCTCTTGTACCAGATTGCGTTGTTTAAAGGTGTGGATGAATTGGCACCAGATCTTGGCTGGATTTTGCTTGAGAAATGGATATTGCATACCTAGGGTCTTTTCAGTTTTGAATTACGGGCTGATGGACTAATGGACTCTGAATAAATGGATTAATGGATGCTGATTAAAGAGAATTTTCTGTTACATTGGTTAGTTTTCTAAATTTTATTCTATCTCCTAAAAGAAATAATTTTTGAGATTTAAGTGTGGAAAACATCTTTCATCCAGCTCTGATACAACAGAGTTTAACTATTTTAAATATAAGAGTTACTTAATAATATTGTAATGATTAATATTTATAAAAAGAGTTGGACAGTGTGGTTTGGTGGGTTTTTTAAAAATATTTTTTGAATATTTTTCTCCCTGACCCCAGTCAACATCCTCTCTGATATATAGAGGAGGAAGCCAGTCTTTCTTCCTAGAGTCTGCTGTAGAAGAAATCAGGAAGGAAGGATGGTGTGTTTGATGTCTGTCTTTAAATGGCCTTCCTCTGTGTATTCATAGGTCCACCGGAAAGGAGTTTGCCCTGAAGATTATAGACAAAGCCAAATGTTGTGGAAAGGTACAGTATGTTTAACTATTTTGTGAAAGAAACTGAAAACACTGGGAGATATTTACTGTGGTGAAGGAATTTAAGTGGTGATTTGACGAGCTCATGACAGGAATGAACTGCTGATGGTAGTGGAGGAAACCTTATTGATCTTTTTTTCCTGCCATTTTTCTAAAACCTTAATTCTAAAACAGTAAATTGATTGGACGTTTGTCTTACCCATTGAAAAATACACATTCTTTCCTCTGAGAGATGCCTATTTCAAAACTTAGTAACACCAAAAACAGTGTGTCAAAAATAGTGAGGGATATGGGAACATACATGTCTGTGAACAACAAAACTGTAAAAATTTAAAAAATAAAATGTTGAGGGGTCTGAGACTTCGCCCTACTTCCAGACCTACAGATGAGCCTTCTGGCTTTGTAGATGTGGCAGAAGCACAAGATTCCTGGGTCCGAGACAAACAACTCTTTAACGCCTGGCATAGCAGGTAGCACGAGCTCCGGCTTGCATCAGGGCTCTTTAACTCCCAAGGCCCTGGGCGGTTTGTGTCCCAGTGGAGGATCCCCAAGGTTGGGAGCCCCCAATATTATGAGAGGACCACCAGTATCCTTGCCAGCCTTTGCCTCAGAGGAGAACATTATTATCATGGTCAGGAAACATGTCTGCCTTCCCCAGCAGGGGAGACACTGCCTTTGTGTTCCAAGGATGTTCCCTATATAGACACCCTTGAAAGATAGTTTCTAACAAGAGCTGATGCAGGATGTGCAGAAACACCATGGATTGTCTCCCAAGTGGATGAACTTTTTTCTCTGTCCCACTCTCAAGATGGAACTGGGAAACACTCAAATGATGGAATGCTGCTAGATTCCTGGTATTTTAGCTGTGTTTGAAAAGATAAATATTGTGTCATAGTGATGACAAAGACCTTTTTAGATTCCTTTCTGATAGGTAGCCAAGCAGTTAAGAGAGGAGGCTCCAAGACTCGAAACCCAACTCTGAGCTCCTAGTGCTTGAAATGTGGCCAGTCAGAACTGAAATGTACCCTAAGTATAAAATACACAACAGATTTTGAAGTCCTAATACTAAAAGAAGAATGTAAGATTTTTTTTAAGGCCTTCCTCTGTGTATTCATAGGTCCACGGAAAGGAGTTTGCCCTGAAGATTATAGACAAAGCCAAATGTTGTGGAAAGGTACAGTATGTTTAACTATTTTGTGAAAGAAACTGAAAACACTGGGAGATATTTACTGTGGTGAAGGAATTTAAGTGGTGATTTGACGAGCTCATGACAGGAATGAACTGCTGATGGTAGTGGAGGAAACCTTATTGATCTTTTTTTCCTGCCATTTTTCTAAAACCTTAATTCTAAAACAGTAAATTGATTGGACGTTTGTCTTACCCATTGAAAAATACACATTCTTTCCTCTGAGAGATGCCTATTTCAAAACTTAGTAACACCAAAAACAGTGTGTCAAAAATAGTGAGGGATATGGGAACATACATGTCTGTGAACAACAAAACTGTAAAAATGTAAAAAATAAGATGTTGGGGGGTTTGAGGCTCCGTCCTTCTTCCAGATGTATAGATGAGCCTTCTGGCTTTGTAGATGTGGCAGAAGCACAAGATTCCTGGGTCCGAGACAAACAACTCTTTAACGCCTGGCATAGCAGGTAGCACGAGCTCCGGCTTGCATCAGGGCTCTTTAACTCCCAAGGCCCTGGGCGGTTTGTGTCCCAGTGGAGGATCCCCAAGGTTGGGAGCCCCCAATATTATGAGAGGACCACCAGTATCCTTGCCAGCCTTTGCCTCAGAGGAGAACATTATTATCATGGTCAGGAAACATGTCTGCCTTCCCCAGCAGGGGAGACACTGCCTTTGTGTTCCAAGGATGTTCCCTATATAGACACCCTTGAAAAGATAGTTTCTAACAAGAGCTGATGCAGGATGTGCAGAAACACCATGGATTGTCTCCCAAGTGGATGAACTTTTTTCTCTGTCCCACTCTCAAGATGGAACTGGGAAACACTCAAATGATGGAATGCTGCTAGATTCCTGGTATTTTAGCTGTGTTTGAAAAGATAAATATTGTGTCATAGTGATGACAAAGACCTTTTTAGATTCCTTTCTGATAGGTAGCCAAGCAGTTAAGAGAGGAGGCTCCAAGACTCGAAACCCAACTCTGAGCTCCTAGTGCTTGAAATGTGGCCAGTCAGAACTGAAATGTACCCTAAGTATAAAATACACAACAGATTTTGAAGTCCTAATACTAAAAGAAGAATGTAAGATACTAAGTATCTTTTGTATTTGATTACATGTTAACATGATAATATCTTGGATATTTTGGATTAAATAAGTCATAAATTTTACCTGTTTTTATATTTTTTAACATGGCTGCTAGAAAATTTAGATTCACGTATGTGAATCACACTGCTGTTGAACAGTATTACTCTAGAGCCAGATTGTATAAAGTTTAATTCCATATCTTCTTGTTGTATGACCTTGGAAAAATTAGTTACCCCCTCTGTACCTCTATTTCTTCCTGTAAAATTAACTTATTAATAATATCTAAGATATAGATTATTGTGAATTAATTGAATTAAGGCATGCAAGATATGTAGAAAAGTACCAGTATATATTAAGAATATAACACTGTTATATTAACTGTTAATAGGTCAGAGGAATTCAGAACTCATAAGTAGGAGGATTTGATGTGACGGTAGTGGCTTTATATTTCTGGAACTCGTAAAAGTCTTCTTCATCAGACATTTACAAAATTGTGTATTTTTAACAGAGAACGTAAAATACTTACAGTAAAATTTCTCAGAGCCCCAGAATGTAAACCCAATAGGCAAATTTGTCACAGACTTTTCTTTGTTTTACTACATTGTGACAGCTAGTAAAGCAGAGGCTATGCAAAATGCCCCCTTTTCTTTGAAGAAGGTTTTTCTAAATTTAATGTTCTTTAAGTAATTCTCTGTGTTTTTACCTATTGTGTTGATGATCTGATTACATTTTCAACTGCTGAGCCTTTCTCCATATGTAAGTCGGTGTTGCTCTTTGTATCTGATACTATGTGATTTAAGCAGAATAAATAGGTCATAATTTGGGTAGCCAAATTCTAAACAACTGTATTAAAGTATTTTTTCAAAAAATAGTTTACTTTTTTTAAGAGTACTGTTTACCTGATTAGAATTTAAGCACCTGTCTCATAGTTGAGAAAAAGATCTTCATGCAAAAAAATACAGTCTGGTACACTAGATGTTGAGGCAAATGAATAGGTCACTTCAGACATTTGGGTCTTGTTTTTCCTTGTTATTGAATGTCACTATATTTTTTATAATCCATGATCATATACTTAGTTTTCATCTTTGTATTTTGCTTATTTGAACAATTATTTCCACATTAACTATATAAAATTACAATTTCAAAGCTTTTTAAAAATGGATAGGTGATTTACAATATTGTGTTAGTTTCAGGTGTACAACAAAGTGACTCAGTTATTTTTTTTCAGATTATATTAATATTTCATTATGGGTCATTATAGGATACTGAACATAGTTCCCTGTGCTATACACTAAATTTTTGTTGCATATTTGTTTTATGTATAGTAGTTTGTATCTGTTAATCTCATATTTGTCTTCAATAAGTAGATTTTTCCCACTGAATTTTATACTTAGGGAAAAATGGTACAGAGATTTTTTTTTTTAAACAGAATCTTAGGGCAGGTATTAAGTCACTCTTTGGGAGCATTGTTCATTATTTCTGCTTTGTGAGATGTACACAGAAAAGTAATAATGCTGAAAGTAATAACTACCATGTATCAAAATATATTATCTATCCAAAATGTATTATCTATCCATTTATCGAAATGTATTATCTCTCAAGTCTTGGACATTTAGGAATTTTGCACGCTCTCTTTAATGGCTTGAAAAAAAGATGGACTGGTTTTACAGGTAAAGAAGCAGAAATTCTAATTAAATAGCTTCCCAGACGTCACACAGAGGCAGAGCAGTGATTGGAGCTTTGGGCTAGTTGGTTGCACAGCCAGCCGCACTGGCCAGGCCATCCTGTACCTGCTCCTAATTCAGCTTCTGCCTTTGTTCCTGTAATAAGAACCTGGGGGGAGAAACTTAACCTCTGACCTTGTTTGCTCTTTCTGTAATATACATGGGCCTTATTAGAGTAATTCACTGTTTACCTAGCATGTGATGTGTGTGCAAGACACTGTGCTGGGAATAAGGTTAATTTACTTTTAAGAGTACTGTTTACCTGATTAGAATTTAAGCACCTGTCTCATAGTTGAGAAAAGATCTTCATGCAAAAAAATACAGTCTGGTACACTAGATGTTGAGGCAAATGAATAGGTCACTTCAGACATTTGGGTCTTGTTTTTCCTTGTTATTGAATGTCACTATATTTTTTATAATCCATGATCATATACTTAGTTTTCATCTTTGTATTTTGCTTATTTGAACAATTATTTCCACATTAACTATATAAAATTACAATTTCAAAGCTTTTTAAAAATGGATAGGTGATTTACAATATTGTGTTAGTTTCAGGTGTACAACAAAGTGACTCAGTTATTTTTTTTCAGATTATATTAATATTTCATTATGGGTCATTATAGGATACTGAACATAGTTCCCTGTGCTATACACTAAATTTTTGTTGCATATTTGTTTTATGTATAGTAGTTTGTATCTGTTAATCTCATATTTGTCTTCAATAAGTAGATTTTTCCCACTGAATTTTATACTTAGGGAAAAATGGTACAGAGATTTTTTTTTTTTTTTTAAACAGAATCTTAGGGCAGGTATTAAGTCACTCTTTGGGAGCATTGTTCATTATTTCTGCTTTGTGAGATGTACACAGAAAAGTAATAATGCTGAAA